>JAVJAQ010000234.1:0-23533 GCA_032362365.1 Zygogramma bicolorata
AAGGAATAAGTTGAGAGAAAAAGCCGCTCAATTGATAAATTCACGAAATCCAAGTACATACGTAGAAATTAAAGCTTTGTTAAATTCTCATTCTGGTGATTCTAGAGATTTAACTTCACTAATTCAGGACCTTCAACGCTTAAGACAGGGAAATGGAGAGAATGCTCTCACATTCTTTTCTCGACTACAGAGTCATAACGCAAAAATGTTATCATGCATTCAAAAATCGTATTTAACAATTGAACAAAAGGCAGCACAGTCAAACCTAATAGAATCCATGGTATTGAACACGTTACTTACAGGACTTGAACCAAAATTAGGTCAGATAATAAGAGCAAGTAACCCTCAAACAATGTTAGAAGCATCAAGTAGAATAAAGCGTGAGATACAGCTCTCATACTTTGAAAACCAAAAGATAGCCAGTAGACAAATGAATTCAAATCCAAATATGACCAGACAAATTCAAAATAGGCAGACAAATTCTCAAAGAACTAATCTTTCACGAACTAACTACAATCATAATCAGCTTCAATCAAGGCCAGCTTATCAACAAAATTTTCAAAATCCAACGAATTTTCAACAACCTAATTTTCAACAAAATAAACCCAGATATAATTTTCAAACCCAACCACCAACACAATTTCAACCATCTAATTCGAATCAATTCATACAACAAACTTATGGAAACCCACAAAGTAGACCATCAGTCATATAGAGAAATCCAAATAATGCATTTCCGAGAACACATATGATTGAATATGATGATTTTGGAAACGAAATAAAGGCATACGAACCTTTCTATAACGTTTCAGATATCGAAGAAAATTCATTTTACGATGATAGTCTTCATCAGGACGATTTTTCCTCAAATAAAGTGAATGAAGAGAATATGTATGATACTGATCATTACTATTCATCGAATTCAACTGAACCAAATAATGATACTGATCATTATACACCTACAGATATGGATTTTCACAATTCCCTATCAATAGACAACCCACCTATCGATCAAATAACAAATCAATTCATCGACCTATCGATCAATCAAACGGACAATATCGATCCTCACTTTCAAGAAACCCAGTATACGGACAATCTAATTATAGAACATCCACACGTGCAAGAGAATATCGAGATATCAGAGAACCTTGCAGCGCTAATAAAAACACCCAGCAGTCTAACAATGAACGACCAACAATTTCTTTAAATCCCAACGTTAGCAATTTATTTTATATCATCAGTGCAAACAACTTCAGAATTCTTATCGACACAGGAGCTAGTATTTCAGTCTTCAAAAAGAAAACTACTGCTTTATGTTTCTTGTTTACGAGAAACAGTTTTTAAAAAAGAAAATTATTTTTCACAAAAGCCGGTTATATTCGAAATGCAACAATACAATACGAATTCTTAACAATGTTTACTAGACGAAGTCTGTGTCTATTCTGAATGTGAGAATTGATAGCGTGAAACAAGAATCTCGCCTCGGCGATGTCGTTCCACTGCCCTTCCTGGAAATCAGCGTGTGTGGAAGTTCTGCTGTCAGCGGGATTCATCGGGAAGGCATACATAACTCCTCCATCCCCTAGAAGGAACTCGAGGGTGGAACCACTTGAGTTTCGTTGACATCATGGTGGTTGTCCTCTTTTGGTTTCAGCAATCGTAGAATTACTCGCCTTTGGGTAACTAACACATAGGCGATAATGATGATGACGACGCCCAGCGTCGCGATGCTCCATATGGACCACTTGCTGTAGTTGTCATGGACGTCGATGTACTCCAAAGGTTTTTCTTCGATTTGTTCGAGTTGGAGTTCGTGCAATTTGTCTAGGGAAACTTTCTCCAGGCTCAGTTTTTGAACTTGCATCAAAGGAAGATGTATTTCCTTGATTTCTTCCAATGTGATGGGGTGCCCAGCGGTGATTCCCTTTTCGTTAGCGTAAACGAATTTGGAAGTTTTCAAAGCACATTTTGGTGGGACAACGAACAGGTATGTCCCTTTCAATAGGGCTACGTCATTTTCTTGGCAAATGGTTTGCAGTTTTTGATTATCTGCAAATATTCCAATATAGTGGCCGCTATTGATTTCTTCGATGATATCTTGATTAGTATAACTACTTCTCTTCGGGCTTGAAGGCCGTCGTTTTTTGAAATTTCTTCCTGACGTTTCGCTAGCGCGAGTGGCCAGCTTCATCAGAGGCTTATTTATCTTCGATGACTAAACAGTTCGATTTCTCAAGGCGTATTTATATTGATGCAGGTAGTCTGGAGTGTTAATTACTTCTGTCGGGTTCGGGGAATAATGATCATTATTAGTTGCCGCACTACCTGCTGTGATTTCATCATTTATTCTTGATTTCTTCAGAATCGGATTCCAAATTCTGTTTAGAGTCAACGCTTCTTCCTTTCTGTTAAAATTGTCCGCATGTTTTCGGATCTCTATTGCCTCCCGTACCAGTCGGCTATGGTAACCCTGGTTGGGGGCAATCAGTGTTGCATTTTCGAACAGAATCTTGTGGTCGCCCTCACTCAATGCGTGTTCCGCCACCGCCGATTTGTCGGTTTGCCCCAGCCTGCAGTTCCTTTGATGCTCTTTGAGCCTTGTACCCATGGATCTTTTCGTGGTACCGATGTAAACCTTCCCACAGGTGCACGGTATGCGATAAACCCCTGCCGCTGACAGTGGGTCTCTTTTGTCTTTGACCGACCTGAGGCTTTGCTGGATCTTCTTGGTCGGCTTGAAAACTGTTTTTATGTTATATTTCCCCAAGAGTTTTCCAATTCTGTCAGTGACCCTCGGGATATATGGCAGATATGCATTCGCAACTACCTGAGAGTCCTCCCTGTTATGAACCGTGGGACTCTTCGGTTTCATGGCCCTGTTGATCTCAGATACACTGTACCCATTCGACCTCAAGGTCACTTGAAGATGTTCCAGTTCCTGCTCTAGATGTTCTGGTTCACAAGTCCTTCGAGCACGTTGAGTTAGGGTAGATATGACTCCTCTCTTTTGACTGGGATGGTGGTTCGATAGTGCGTGCAGGTACCTATCCGTGTGCGTGGGTTTTCGGTATACTTTGTGGGTTAGTCTAGCGCCACATCGTTCAATCAGAACATCTAAGAAGGCTATCTGCTGGTTCTGTTCGGTTTCCATGGTGAATTTGATGCTGGGGTGTTGAGCGTTTAGGTGGTCCAGAAAAAGGTTCAGAGCGTCCCTTCCATGTTTCCAGATGACGAAGGTGTCATCCACGTAGCGTAGCCACAAGGTCGGCTTCAAATCAAAGGCGTCGATTGCCTTCTCTTCAAACCGTTCCATAAAGAAGTTGGCTATCACTGGGCTCAGTGGACTTCCCATCGCCACTCCATCCAATTGCTCATAGAAGTTTCCCCTCCATTGAAAGTAGCTTCCCGTAAGGCATGCTCTAAAAAGTCCGACAATATCACTTGGGAACAGGCAGGCTATCTCCCTCAGAGAGTCTTCCAGTGGGACGTTGGTGAACAAGGACACAACATCGAAGCTGACCATGATGTCGGTCGGTTCCAAGGTCAAGCCTTTAATTTTACCAACGAAGTCTGTTGAATCCTTGACGTAGGAATTTGTTCTTTCGACATGAGGCTGGAGGAGTGAGGCCAGATGTTTCGCCAAGTGATAGGTAGGTGAGCCTGGGGCACTGACTATAGGTCTCAGTGGCATGTTGGGTTTATGCACCTTTGGGAGACCGTAGAGCCTGGGTGGAACGGCTTCAGTTCTGATAATGGTTTTCTGTATGGTTTCCGACAGTGAGGACGACTTGATGAGTTTATTTACATTCCTCAACCTTGATTGTGTCGGGTCCCTTCTGAGTTTGCCACGAACTACCGCAAACTACCGTGGTTACGTGTAGCCAGCTGCTACACGCTAGAAGTGAATATCTGACGGTAGATTACGAAAAAAATTTACAATGTTATTCTTGATTTGCCTCTCCAACAGCCGTTGAAGCAACGGGTCATTATTTTCTCGTTCTCTGTCAAAATAACCAATGAAAGTTGCCGCCAACTCTTTGCAGCGCTCATTCACATGTTTTGACATTTCCTCGAATAGCTTCGGACTGTTACTATGATGATCGAAATACACAGTTTTTGAATACAATATCCAATTTCAAATACCAAAAACAACAACCAATGCCAAACAATCCCAGGCATTTCCATCAATGGATGGTGCCACTGTGTTGATTTTATTTCGTCATCGATGACGTCCAACATTATTTAAATTTTATTGACTATAGATTTGTAACGCTCACATTTGTGTAATCGTTATTTTCTTCAGAAAAGCAGGGAAATAAATACAAACACTGGTCACTTAAACACTTCCTAAAGGCATACCATCTGATGAAATACGTAATCATGTTTATTTTCACAGCTCACGAAGGTCTCTACTTGTCTACTTTGGTTATGGGAATGTAAATATGTCAAATCCAGCTAACCACTTGACAGTAATAATTTTTCTTCTCATAATTTCGACTAATTGACCACAGTATAGAGTTTTCAGAAGCGACACCTCAAATGTAAATAATTTCTGCGTTATGTGATTATGCTTTTATGTCATATTGTGTTTTCGGTGCAGTAAACTGTTTTGTGGAATTGAATCGAATGAAGCGTGTTCGAGTTGGTAACCGTGAAATGAAACGGATTTTATTTTTTTAAATCTGAATATCAATTTGGAGAGGACGTAAATCTTCAAGGGCCCATTTTCTGCCCTAGTAACGCTAAGAAGAGCTCGTGTGGGTTAACTGTAAAATAATTTTGATTGACCTACAGAAAAGAAAATAGAGTCCATTCATTTGAGAGTTCTGCCAGGATTCTACATTGAAGCATTCAATTTCCACAACAAAACATTCATTTCCACAATAAAGCATTCAATTCAACAACTATTGACGAGTATTTGGACCTCATAAAGAATTGTTGCGACCTTGTGGAGAATTTTAAGCAGATTAATGATGATAGTAGAGACCTTCCTGTCTGTGGAGATCTCCATGGAGGATATTAAGGGATAGCTGAGTTCTGGAGCTGTCATACTATTGTGATACTGTAGAAACAGTTTTTGGAACGAACTGAATATCACACTGGAGTAACAAAGTGGAAAAACGTCACCCTTCAACAGGTTTGAATGCATTCATCTTGATTGTTGATGTCATTATTGTTTTATACCATTACGCTGAAGTTCCTCTGACCATTCTATATTATTTGATTCCATATTCAACTCTTGACCACTAAATCTACCATACGATATTTACTACTGAAATTTCAATCAAATATTTCTATTTGACACCTGCGTGTTTATTTGTATGTTCAAGAATCTCTTTTCCAGCGTGGTAAAGTCTTTCTACAGAGATTGGCTTGAGAATAAGTTTGTATAATCTTCATTTCTGTAGATGGCGTCCAATTAACAACATTTTACTTCAGACTTATTCTCAGTGCCATCTATTGGATTTCTGGGAGTTCTCAAATAGCACCGAATCACGCCCTTGCCTCCCTGACAAAAGCTACCTGTTCGCAATCTGTACCTTGTGTTGGGCATATAATCTGGTATCTGGTATGAACAAGATAAGGTGACAAATTAGAAATCTGCCCTTCTACACTCGTATAGAATTCAATAATAATGCGCATTTTCTCAGATTCTGCTAGGTTGAGAACCCAAAAAACTACGGAAAAAATCTTTCTGAGCGATAATTAATTTAAAAAAAATAGAGAAGGAAATGTAACAATTTGAAATGTATCTACGAAAAAGTTGTTGGGAAAAGTGAAATTTTTAAAAATAAATATCAACGATCACCTCCGCTGTCGAAGATAATTGAGAAATGTTAGGGATGGCTGTTATATGATCTTGTTTGAACCTGAATATTCTTCTTTGAACGTTCACATTATTTATAATTATTACTCTGTCACCCTCGGGTAATGAAAAATGTATTTCCAAAAAATAAAAAAAATTCAAACAGCAAAGCAATGGAGGGTAAGATGCGATTACTTCAATTACAACTGCTCGATCGCGCTTCCTTGATTAATACGTGTTCAACCCTCATTTTCGAATTAAATCTGAAAACCCTACTAGATCGAAAGGTATAAAACGTTCAGAAATCAATTCAAGCCCTAGTTTAGACCAAATATGACGAATTCATCCATAACAATTCGGTTGAGTGGTAATGGTTCGGACTTCCATTGTCTATATTGTTACGATTTATCCCTTGGAAAATCTCAATTCTGACACCACTGTTACGATATTCCTCTGGGTTCGTCAATTAAAACACCAAACAACACTAAACTACTTTTATTATAACTCTCTATCACAATACGATACAACACAATCACTAAAATCGCTCTAATAACTTTCCAATGCTCGCTCGCTACTAAAACTCTCTGAACTAACAATTCTGCCTTCCGCACAAAGCCACTTAGATCTCAATAACTCGCCACTTAGCTCTGAATACAAATTCTGCGAATAGCCAACACTTCGACTAACTAACTCTCACTAACTCTAACTCTGCCGCGACATCACGATGCTTATATATGCCTGCGTAACCATCGAGAATTCTCCAGAGAAGCTCCGATGACGTGTCTCGAATTCTCCCGGCGAATCCACGGGTTCTTGGAAATGACGATGCTACGGCGCGATCCTTTCGCCGTGCGTTTACGATATGGTCAGGGCCGGCGCTAGGACGTAACAATATTTTTAACTCTATTGAAACCTGTTGCTAAGAGTGGAAGGAGTAAAATACAAATCAAGTGAAAAAATCAACTCAAAAGTCAAATTTTTGGTCAATAATGAAATTAAGGATTGATTGATCAAAGAGAATACTGTTAAAAAAAAACGAGATTCTCCCTCATCGCCAATACATCCATTTCCCGCTGAAAATCGATCGGCACACTTCTAGTAGTAGCACCCGCTCGCCTCCTTGGTAGTAACACACTTTCCCCCACCATAGGGAAATCGGGGTTTTCATAACCGACCACACCTCGAAATATTGTTAGTCATCAACCGAAGACGATTGCGGATACCAGCAATCGAAACAGTACACTCAACTTGAAACTTCGTTTCAACATTTTTTCATAATATTTCATTCAATTTCTTTATTTACATTTTTTGACCAGTAGGTATTTCATATTCGATAACTCAATTGTCTTGTCACAATCTTATTTCATTTATTTCGTTATTCAAAATTCTTTTCGACTCATATTTCATATTCGAAATCTCGGTTTTTTGTAACAACATCATTGACCAAAAATTTGACTTTTTGAGTTGATTTTTCACTTGATTTGCATTTTAATCCTTCCACTCTTAGCAACAGGTTTCAATAGAGTTAAAAAATATAAACAATGGAAGTCCGAACCATTACTATTCAGCAAGGAACATTGTTAACCACTTTCAAGCAAATTCGGTTGAGATTCTACTTCTGCTTGTTCCTGCTGTTTATTTCCATCACCTGGGCTACCTATTCTACCTATAGCGTACAAAGTCTATTGTCCAAATGATATACGAAATGTGTTGACAATTTCAACAATAAAACAAATTCTGTGCCATTGTACGTCTCTAGAAGAGATAGCAATAAACAGAATGAATACGAACCGGCAACAGCCACATCTGCTGACAAATAAAACAAATGAATTCGAATAATTGCTCGTTTACGGTCCAGTATTTACCGAAAACAATAGAGCGAAACATTTCTGGGGTCTTTGCGGCACGATGTTCGTGAATTATTGGAGCCATTAATCATCCATCTGGCGATGCATTATGAAATTTCAAGTTGTGGAGTGCGTACTTGAGATACTGGGCGGAACCTGCTATCACAATAGAATAACAACATAGATTTCCAATAGAAATGATTGGTCAATTACTATTCAAAAATTCGTGATTAGCGAAACTTTTTGTGAAGTTATAGATACAGTAGCATTCATCAGAGTGACACTATACAAGAGTGAGACCCTTTACTGGAATTCGTCACTCAATTTTTTTAACAAGAATCATATCTTGCGTGCTGCATACTTCGAAAGTTTCATCAGGTAGAGTGGTCCAAACGATTTTACGTATCATTGGATCCTTTGGTGTAAAGTTGAACAGTGTTCAACAGGGCTCAATTAGGTACATAAAACGTGAATCACTTACCATCAAGCTGTTGATGCTAACTTGGTTGGTAAAACGCACTTTGAATTTTGTCACTTTGATGTTATTAATAATTGAGCTGTATTGAAAAAAATGCGTTTTCGGCAACCTGGTTCAAAATAACGGCGTCAACTTTATTTGGAAACGATTGGAAAATTTAAGAATATCTGAAACATTTTGAACGTCATTATTTTGTGGATAAAGATTTGTTCCGTAGTTTTCTGGGTTTCTGAACTACCACAATCTGAAAAAATGAAAATTTATATTGGAATCTATAGGTACAAGTGTAGGAGGGCAGATTTTTTAATCTACCCCGAAAAGTTGCTGCGTCTATTGAAAAATAGTTTCCTCTGGATAGAACAAGTCAAATTAGTGAGCAACTTCTCGTATAACTCGAATTCTCCTATCAACAAAAAATATTAAGAACTATATATGTATTTGTATATATATATATATATATATACCGTGTGTACCAGACTCATGGTACACCCCCGTTTTCTCCTTTGTTTTTCTAGCTATATTTTTGAGATTCGGAACATCGAATAAGCTCACTGAACAGCATTTCTCGACATATCTGAAAGAAAAAAACAACTTCCAATTTTTCCGGAAATGACATCAACTTTCGATTCTTGAATGGGACACCCTGTATATTGTTACATGATCGGCTAGGGATGATCATGAGGAATCCAACGATACCAGGTTTGATGATGTTATCTCCAATGACTGCGGAGATATCGCCATTTATTTTATTCATAAGCTCAATGAGTGGGAGAGAGAATTGGATTGACCCGCCAGTAAAGTTTCTCTCTCCTACTCGTTGCGCTTATGGATAATATAAATGGCGATATCTCCGCAGTCATTGGAGATAACATCATTAAACCTGGTATCGTTGGATTCCTCATGACCATCTCTAGCCGATCATGTAACAATATACAGGGTGTCCCATTCAAGAATCGAAAGTTGATGTCATTTCCGGAAAAATTGGAAGTTGTTTTTTTCTTTCAGATATGTCGAGGAATGCTGTTCAGTGAGCTTATTCGATGTTCCGAATCTCAAAAATATAGCTAGAAAAACAAAGGAGAAAACGGGGGTGTACCATGAGTGACACACGGTATATATATATATATATATATATATATATATATATATATATATATATATATATATATATATATATATATATTTACAAAACTGTAGTTTTTTTGGGTGAACAGCAGAACGGAAGTGTACTCCTATAACACCAGTTTTTCCAATATTTCGATAATGTTTATAACCATCTTCAGGGAAAAGCTACAAATTATTATTTTAAGTTATCACATCAAATAAACAGTAACAAAAACCTTACTTCATTTAGGTGAATACATATATAAGTCGAACTTCAACGGTTGAATATGAATTATGAATGACATTGACAATGGAGTTTGAAATGACAGAGTTGACCTACTTGGTGCTAGCACCAAGTAGGAGCAGTAACATTCTTGAAAATGCCAACTGAGATGTTGGCGAAACCGTTTCGAAAACCAAATCCGCTGCCGTTCTCAAAGATTATGCGCAAATTCACGTTTGAATGCAAATATTCGGGCAGCCATCCGCGATCCATATCCAGCGAACTCATAGAGATGCAATCTTCCCCAGACAGCATGATGAAAGCAGCTTCCTTTAATTTTCGTTTCCTGTCATTCCTGCCACCTATCTGTCTGTCCCTGATGTACATCCTGATGTTCACTCTTTCGCACTGTCTAGACGTTTCACCGATATCTTTTTGACCACACAAACAAGGAATTTTCTGAATACAGTTTTTTTTTGCCTTTCTACACTTGTTTAGATTCCAATACTAATTCTCATTTTTTCAGATTGTGGTAGGTTAGAAACCCAGGAAACTACGAAACAAATCTGAACCTTGTATATTGTAAGATGATATTTGTAAGAGGACAATTTTTTTCTAATTTTATCATCTAGAAAGTCTCATTGTCTGGTATTCTTTCTTTATTTCGAATCATTGAACCAACACATGTTATGTCGAAAAGGTAAACGACATGAAACTGATAAAAATTTTTTCGTTTCCTTTATGGCAAGTTTTATTGCAATTGAAACAAATTATTGACTATGCGAAATTGACCGATTCCATAGAACTGGTCTATACTGGATGAACATCAATGATAAACAATTTCCTGTACGATTTTCACTATGAATGAAGTTTACAATAGCTTTAGTTTCAGTAGAAATTGACGAGGAATATCAAAACATGATGAAATCAAAAAATCAACTGTTCTAACGTAATGTACCGGTTTCCAAATGAACATTTGCTTAATGTTAGCCAAAAAGTGCTGTTGGTAGGGGACTTCAATGCCAGGAGGCGAGAGTGGAACTGCAGCGTCCAGTCAAATCTGAACGGTAAGACGCTCTGGGAGTATTCCATAGATAACAACATAATTATTGAGCACACAGATGAACCGACGTTTTTTCCCTGGAATAGGGGTACACCGACCACAATAGATTTGATGATAAATAAGAATGTTCGAGATTTAGGAGAATTGACAGTTCTAGATGAACTGAGCTCCGATCATCGGCCGGTGGTATTTAATCTGAGCAGAACATTTCCGAGAGGAAAGAAAAAGAAGTTCGATTATATCACCGCCGACTGGTCGGAGGTCAGGCGCATCCTGAATATAAGCACAAACATACAAGCACAACTTGAGAAAAATCAAATAGACACATGTACACAAGAACTAATCTCGAACATTCAGGCTGCTCGGGACAAGTCGATCAAATCGATTGTGGTCAAGGATGGAAAGGATATCCTGCCAGCTGATATTATTGAACTCATAAAAAGAAAGAACAGAGCCAGAAAAGAGTGGCAACGCTCTAGAGATCCAGTTCACAAGGACTCGTTATTACAATTAGCGAGCCTTGTGAACTCCAAGATCAAGGAGTTCAATAATAAAAGATGGCAGGATAAACTAGCCAACTTGAACGCTCAGGACAACTCTCTGTGGAGGATGGCGCGTCGACTTGATAAAAGATTCGAGCCCATACCTACCATAGAGAGTGGTAACGAGCGTGCGGTTACGGACCCCTGAAAGGCCAGAAAATTCGTGGATTACTTCCAGAGTGTACACAAGACGAGTCCCGATTCTTCTGATAGCCACAGGGAAGCTAGTAGACAGGCAAGAGAAATCCGAAACATGGCGCCGGCATCAATCTCTCTACCCGTTTTTGAGAGATTGATGACGGACCATGAAGAGGTTACTGAGGCTATCAGAAGAATGCCAAAGAACAAGGCACCGGGAATTGACCGGATTGCGGCGGTTCTACTGCGCAACCTGCCAAAGAAGTGTACCGTCCAACTTGTGCACATAATCAATGCGGTGATAAAATGGCAGCATTACCCAAGTTGCCTAAAACATGCCGAGGTTGTACCAATCTTAAAGGCTGGTAAGGAGAAGTCTTCTGTCACAAGCTACAGGACCATCTCGTTGCTGAGTGCAGTCGCTAAGGTGGTGGACAAAGTGATATTGAACAGGCTGGTTCGAATCGAGGGAAGATTGAAGCTGATCCCTGAGGAGCAATTCGGCTTCCGCCGAGGCCGTAATACGGCGTCACAGGTTGTCCGGGTTGTTCACGGGGTGAAGCAATCATTCAACCAAGATAAGAACACAGTCATGGTTCTGCTCGATATGGAAAAGGCTTTCGATAAAGTCTGGACGGAGGGATTAGTAGCCAAATTGTGGAGGGCAGGCATGCCTTTACATATGGTGAAGCTCATTGACAGCTACCTAGTTAATAGGACTATTCGGGTGCGAGTTAACGAAAGTATCTCGCCAGCTCGTCCAGTCGAAGCAGGTGTTCCGCAGGGGTCCTGCCTATTCCCGCACTTGTATTCTTTATATACGCATGACTTTCCAATGTTTCAGAGAACGAAGGTTGCCATATATGCAGATGATACTGCCATATATGCGCATTCCTTCTCTAGTGAGGTCGCGAACAAACAAGTTCAGACCCACTTGGATCGGTTAATCGTGCCGTATCTAGAGAAGAACAAGATCTGTCTAAATCCGCAAAAGACGGAGGCGATCAACTTTTCGAGGAAGTTCACAAACGTGAAAATCTTCGAAAAGTTGAGAGTCAGAGACAGACGGGTTGATACGCAGGAAAGCGTGAAGTACCTGGGGGTAACCTTGGACAGGCGCCTCAACTTTCATAGGCACCTTAGCTTGGCAATCCAGAGGGCGGGAGCAGCGATAAAACGCAACTACCCCCTCATTGCACGGAATTCCAAGCTAAGTGTGGACAATAAACTACTAATATACAAACAAGTCATTAGACCAGCAATGTTGTACGCCTGTCCAGTGTTCTGCAGTCTCAAAAAGACTCCATTGATGAGACTAGAGATAATCCAGAACAAGGTACTTCGTATCATCACGAACAGTGATAGATACATTCGACTGGAGGAGTTGCGAGATATGACAGAAATCGAGACAGTCACTGACCACATAAGAAGACTGTCTAATAAATTCTACAAGTTTTTCCTCCCGAAAAGCCCTTTAACAAGGGGTATCACCGGCATCAGGGAGCATCATGGTCAGCACCTGAAACATGGGCTGATCTATGAGGCTCTCGACATTTTTCGTGAAGTGGATTAAATCCTTTTGGTCTAGACATCTCCCACGGGGATGAGAACTGTCTATAGCCGGTTTTGTCATAGTTTTTCCGGCACACTCTATCGAGATATCAGTAGCACGCAAATTGAAGCCATATTCGCTTAATTATTTTATCAACTGACATGCAACCTGCATATAAGCCTGTGGGCAGGAGATGCGGTTTCACCTCTGAGAGATTAAAGATAAGACCAACATATATCAGAGCACCACAGAACATCGTGGGTGCAGAAGCCTAACCGATTCCGTCGTGTCTGTGCTTCTGTACGAGGGTAGAAACGGACCATCCAACATCCGTAAGGGTGGGGGATGGCCCGTGGACACACTTCCTGCTCCAGGTCCCGTTTTTAATGTGTCCTGTTTGTGTATATAGTACGTGTGTAGTGTCATATTGTGTTTTATTTATACCTCTATGTATTATACATTGTGCTGTTTTATACACTTTATATATATGTTGTAATTATTTAGATCTGTAACCAGAAAAGGACGAAATAAACCATTTTTTTTTATTTTATTTTTATTTTTATTTGGTTTCCAAATGAACAGTTTCATTGGATGAAAAAATAGTAGTTATTATGGATTTGATTTATGGTATTATACCGTGTGACACAGACTCATGGTACACCCCCGTTTCCTCCTTTTTTTTTTCTAGCTATAGTTTTGAAATTCGGAACATTGAATATGCTCACTGAACAGCATTTCTCGACATATCTGAAAGGAAAAAACAACTTCCAGTTTTTCCGGAAATGACATCACCTTTCGATTCTTGAATGGGCCACCCTGTATATTGTTGCATGATCGGTTAGGGATGATCATGAGGAATCCAGCGATACTAGGTTTTACGGTGTTATCTCCGATGATTACGGAGATATCGCCATTTATTTTATTCATAAGCTCAACGAGTGGGAGAGAGAATTGGATTGACCCGCCAGAAAAAGTTTCTCCCTCCTACTCGTTGAGCTTATGGATAATATAAATGGCGATATCCTTGCAGTCATTGGAGAGAACATCATCAAATCTGGTATCGTTGGATTCCTCATGATCATCCCTAGCCGATCATGTAACAATATACAGGGTGTCCCATTCAAGAATCGAAAGTTGATGTCATTTCCGGAAAAATTGGAAGTTGTTCTTTTCTTTCAGATATGTCGAGAAATGCTATTCAGTGAGCATATTCAAAGTTCCGAATTTCAAAAATATAGCCAGAAAAACAAAGGAGAAAACGGGGGTGTACCATGAGTCTGTGTCACACGGTATACTAAACTCCTCTCGAAGTCCTTCAGCAAGTAGGCTTGTTACTAACTCCCTATGTCATACCTCAGGAGCAGCATGGTTATTCGCGAACCCGTCAGCATTGAAACTTGGCAAGAGTTAGTCGCCAACACAATAAAAAAAATTTTATAAATGAAATTTCCTACCCCGTTGGTGAAGCGAACCCGGGACTTTTAGGTCGTCCGGCGGATGCGTAACTACACCACCAACTCCCTCACCAGAAAGAATATTTTCGAAAGCTAATGTGCTATTTTTTTTTTAGCTTTCGAATGTGCTCGTTAAGATTCGTTAATAATAATGAATTACATATACTATTATTTCTCACTGAATTTTTTTATCAGTCATAATTAATTAAAGTCTATATAATACTCCTGAATGTGTAGATTTCTGTTAGTGAAAGTTAGTGATTACCCCCTACAAACAAACGAAGTTAGAAACGAAAATGTTTGTAATATTGAGTACAGATATAAGATTCTGCGGAATATTGAAGTTAGTGACAGAGAAAATAATAGGCACATCCGCTTGAATGTGTATGAGGACACGTTCCAAATTTATGGAATGCTGGAGTTAAAAGGATATTCATTTCTAGTCCGGGAACGTGATATTGCAGCTTTAGATGATATACTTACTTCAATATTATAGTGTGCAATACTCCCTTGATTTTAGCAATGTATCAGAATATTCTTCATACAGTTCGAAATTTGTGCTGAATGGAAGGATATTCAGATTATTATTATTTCTTTTCTGTTGAAAATCTAGGTGAGGCGCTCGGTGAGGCGGTTGTATAATTTACCGTCTCGTATATGACCAACTGGAGGAGTTGAGCTACCCCCACAATGGATGAGATGAGACAGGGAAATGGTGTTAGAAAAGGATTTTCTCAAAATTAAGTACTCTGGATGTTAAAAAGTCATTACTTTGTCGTGGATGAATGTTTTTTCCGTAGTTCTTTGAGTTGTTAACCTACCAAAATCAGAAAAAATCATGTATTTATATTGGAATCTTTACACACACAAAAAACACCACAAAAAATCAACGGAGCAAATTTCAACTTCTCGCACAGCTGAATGGGGAATGAAACCCATTTCAATTCAGGTAGGGATGGAATATGGGGTGCAGTATTTTTACAAAATCAAAATTAAAATCGACCTCTTCCGGTGTTGTGTCTAAACATAGCCCAGTAACGAGTTAGATGCGAGTGAGGGTGGAAGTAACATTTGTGATGATGCACGTGAGATGTGAATAAGTAAGCTACAAGTAGTACTGTGTAATATGGGCTTCGCCCCTTTGCGTGTTTACATTCTTGCCAACTGGTTTCAACCACGGTTAACAGTTTGCTCAATATTTTTGGTAGGACCCAGACGATTATCATCGTCTTTGAAAAGGTACCCTGCACTGATGATGGGTAAAGATTCCGAAATCGGTATACCTGCCTCAAATGAAGCCATATCTGTAAGTCAAAGCAGTGGCAAAGTAAGCCTTGTATGAACTTGGCACAGATATTCTGCATATTTATCAGTTGTGACTCGATAGCCATCGGGGTATTAGCTTGGAAAGTAGTTGTTTGCAGTTGATTATTTTCCATGATCCAATTGTGTAGGTGGTTGCGCACAGTTCGGATCAATCCAAACTCCTCGTGTCTGTAAGTTGTACGTTATGTCTGTGATTTCAAAATTTCAACAGTACGCGAACGTATTGTGTGTTGATAACAAAAATCCATGAGTCCATGACTCAAAAAACAAACTCAATCGGGTTTAAAAATATTAAAAATGCGTAGAATAACCCGTACATACTAAGAACTAAAAAAAAATCTATACACTTTAAGTACAACTTCAAAATCTCACTGATTCAGGCGACTCTCAAAATTACTGTTGTTATCCTAAACACCAGTGACAATACACACACACACTGTTTCCCCGAACTACTCCTGTTGGAAAGTCAAAGTTGATGCCATTCGCTAGATTCTGAATTCGATGCACTCTGTAACCAGTGTAACCACTATAACCCTCGTACAACTTCAAAATCTCACTGATTCAGGCGACTCTCAAAATTACTGTTGTTATCCTAAACAACAGTGACAATACACACACACACTGTTTCCCCGAACTACTCCTGTTGGAAAGTCAAAGTTGATGCCATTCGCTAGATTCTGAATTCGATGCACTCTGTAACCAGTGTAACCACTATAACCCTCCTACGGAATCAATAATAAACGTCAACTTGAATTTTTTTCAATGAACTTCTTGATTTTATATTTGCCAAATTTCTTCCGGGAAGATCGCCTCATTCTCTGATTGAAATTTGGAATCAAATAAAAAAATATCACAAATGAAACAGAAAATTATTATAGATATCTTACCAATCCCACTTATAAGAATCCTGATAAATTTGATTTCCTCTTGGACAGTCCTAGATTGCCTGTTGCTTGAATACTTCTCTTTCTCTGTCAAATCTCACTTTCTTTACTTCTCACAATAATTTTCTCGTCGATTCTCCAGGCTATACTCAAAGCTGACTGATGATTTTTCGAGTTATGAAGGAACATAAATACTGTAGTAGTAATGTCAGCATCAAAGCAACTGAATTCATCAAAATTCGTCATTTAAAAGAAAAATACCAAGGGTACACTCCAAAGAAGTCCTTTTAAAAAATATCTCAAAATTCATAAAATAAGCACCCGATAAAAAATGTGTACTAACCGAAGTAGGCTCAATGACTCTGATTAGTTTATATAACTACAGGGTTATTTCAATATTTGGAGTTGCTGGTGCTCTGCTGGTAAGAGATGAATTTTATGAAGTGAAAAAACGAACAACATTGAAGGCCTGGGAAGTATCCTGATTATGTTCACGGTACCGAAAACAAAATTTCGAGAATCTTCACAATAACTGAACATTCAAAATTTTGTCGAATATATGCGTCACTTCGTTTTCGAAACTATCCAGAAACAAAGTTCTTCATTAATTTCCAAGGGGAAAACTGTGTTCACCAGGTCATCGAACAAAACAAAATTGGAAAAGTAGTTTGTGCTAGAGAGAAAATTTAAAATTGTTCGAAAATTGTCTAGTTCTGAAGAGTACAGAGATTATTCTTTTATGCGGTCTGCTACATCATTAATAGAGGCGGAGGAAGACTTAGTCTGGAAAATCATGGAGGATGGAGATCTACCGTTGCAGAAAACTACGTCAAAACTGTAAATATAATTCTCTGTTTAAAATGAAACGGCTGCTACAACTATGACCATAAACGGTAAAGTCCTACAGAAAACAGTGAGTGATTCAGCGGAAGGAAAATACAATACACTGTACGAATACTATTTATAACGAGATTTATAACATAGGAACAACAATCGGTTATTGTTGTAAGAATTGTTATTAGAATTGTTGTTGAGCTACCAATTACTTTTCTGTCGGCGTTAATTCAATGAACCATTGACCTATTATACTTTTTTCAGTTCTAAAGTCATAGATTTTCATACCCGTGTTTTGCAACCTCCACGCACTTGTAACACAATATTACTCTCAATCACCGTATCCTCTAAGTACTCAACAGAGTTTTTGACGACTGCATAAATTTCCTTCATTCAGTTGAGTTCATCAAACTCATAATTGATTCAATGAACGTTCAGTTTCTTATTTCACCCTCTATTTTTATTTCTGGAAACAGTTTTTTTTTTTTGACGTCGGACATTTCAGATTTTCTATAGCGACTGTAAAACATCCAAACGATATCGTTTTCTGTAACATAATACCAATAGAAAGAGCCGTTTTATAGCACACACCAGCTACCAATCAATCATACGTCTGCTCCATTTATTCTTTTTTGTTTAACGCCACTTTGGTATAAGAGAAAGAAACATGGGTCAATAAACACGCTGACGATAAAACTTTATTTGTGGTGGAGTATTACACACTCGGGTTGAACACGAGTCTTGTCTCGAGGATGATGATATGTTATTTGGTAGAGGTAGAGGATATTCAAAGGTAGTGGAATACAGTGTATCTATCATCTTGCTCTCAGACAATTTTGAAAAACCCCATTAAAAGCACTCTGTATTGTTTGAACGTCAATGCTGTGGTGGATTAATATGTGTTCCTTAGTTTTTTGGGTTTGTGACCTACCATAACCTCAATAGACGTAGCAAATTTTCGGGGTAGAATAAAAATCTGCCTTCTATACTTGTATAGATTCCAATAATAATTCTTATTTTTTCAGATAGTGATAGGTTACAAACCCAAAAAACTACGGAACAAACACTCTGTATCCTTTCAGATCCAGTTGAATTTTCCACTTTCCTCGCATTTTCCCAGTGAGGAACATACAGGGTGTCCCATAAATAATGGATTACCTTTCAACTGCGAAGAGAGTACTGTTGAATAACGAAATATTCTCAGAATTTTTTTTCCTAAAATATTCTTGACTATATGTACCATCAGAATGGTATTGAAGTTGGAAAAAATTACAGTGATACTATGAAAAAAAAAAATCAATTTCAAATTCGTGTTTTGCTAGAGTTTTTTTTGACAAAGTTTGAGCTTCTGTGGATTGAAAAATGTAGGACGACCTGAGTGGCTTATTTTCCTGAAAATTCCCCATTAAATTTTTTTTTATTCATAAAAATCAAAATAACTCGAGAACCGTAGGAATTTCAAGAGCACCGCGTGAATCAAGGGACAGGAGATACGAATTGACATTCACTTTGAATTTTTGAAGTTTGTGAGACTCAGTAGAAACCTCTTTCGGCAAGGAGTTCCAAAGCTTAGATGTTCTATTGAAAAAGATCCCTGAGCAAGAGAGGTTCGACAGGTCTCCAAATTCACAACAAAGGGGTGGGAATTCTGTACTCGTCAAGTCATCCGTGTAGATATTGCTATGGGTGGAACAATTGATAACAATTCAGCAGAACACCGACCGTGAAAATATCTATAGAAGAGAGACAAGTCTCCGACCCTTCCACGATGTTCCAATGAAGTGAATGAGTCTGTGAGCGAAGAATCACCAACAAGACTGATTACCTTTTTCCGAATAGAATCGAGAAGCCTCGATGAATGTTTTGGTGCCGAACTCCACACATGAGAACTATATTTCAAGACAGGTCGTATCTGAGCCTTGTATATCATTGAAGCTGATTCTGTATTTTAGAAATAAAAAAAAAAAGTTATTCATTTCAAAAAAAAAATTTTCGCTACAACATAACATCGTAATAGCCAGTGATGCATAATATGTGATATTCATCAAATTATCTCCTTTGCATATTTCTTTACCAATCGAAAACATGCATACTGTGACTTATTTCAAGTAACTACGTATTACGTACGGGGTATTTCAATATCCACTCAGAAATATTGGTTTGTTTGGAGATATAGGATTGTTGCCAGCCATACGGAAATATCATTCGAAGTGATGAATACTACAGATACCCATTTAGTATCGAGGATGTCGTTTCTGAGTCATGTCTGTTCTTACATTTTTATTGTGGGGGGCGAAGCTTGAAATGCACGTTTTCTCGATAACTTCTACATAATGCTAAAAAATGGCAATCAATTCGGGAACAGAAGTGGAATTTTTTGTTAATGCCGTATATCATTCATATTTTGAAGGTTACTTTTATAACTCCACTTTCAATTTCTGTGAAAAATATTCTGTTGCTCCATCAAATCCCTGTCAATATTTTAGTCGAAATGTCAAACAGAAATCGTCACTTTACCTATTGACATTACTACTAATGGACTGGCCATCCCAACAGTTTTTCTCATAGCACGATTCGAAATACATGAGAGAAAGAAGGAAAATACACATCCGGATATATCTTGAAGGACAGAATGATGTCAAGTAAAAGGAAATATCGACATCATAGTGTTGATGGCATTACACAAACGCTTCGAATCCCTTTTTCACAGACATTGACAAAATCTGCTATCTGCATACTGCCAAGCAGGATGTTTCAAGTAGTTCTGAAACCTCCACCTACGGCGATACAGTCTTCGAAAGTCTTTTTAATATCCGTCACGAATTTATGAGCATGTTCCGGAAGTAATCGGAAACTGAAAATAACAGAAATTTAGTGGTTTCATTGGAGAAATCGTATTTCGAATATCATCCATTTTCTATGACTATTGTTCTAAATTATTCTAAAATTGTTCGTTCCGTTAACCAGCTGACGAACGTCAACCCTCAGAAGTCGAAACTTGTGCGAGCAATGGATCAACGAGGCCTTACCTTTTGACGTGCGATTACCCAGCACGGTGGCCTGGCGAGGATTCGAACCCCGACCTTTCGCTTGATAGGCATATATGCTAACCACTACACTACCGAGACTACTATGAACTATAACTTCGATATGTCAAATTGACATGTTCATCACTGTCCTGTATTTCGATTAACACTCCTTTATTTCATTTCAGGATCAGGATAATTTGGGGACTTGGACACCGGATGAATCTATGAAAGGTATGAAGAATACATATCTGAATGATGATTTTTTTGACACTCATATCCTCGAAATATTTTTCAACATAGGGGAAGGTCGGGAGGTTTGGGTCGTAGGAGGTTTGGGTCGATGACAATATTACGTTTCTTAAACTTTTCTAGTGAGTGTGACTGCCTCTACGGAGGGCGCTTACCACATCAAAACTTATTTCTGTTGCAATTGCCGCTACGTGGTGAACGTTCGAAATTTCATCAGAGACAATCAATTTTCTATCAGGTGAGTGATTATTTTAGAAATTAGTTTTGTGTCAGTTTTCTCATTTGTTGTTTCAATTATCTCCCAAAGTATGTTTACATTGCAATTTGTGGTTATTAAGGCATACATTACCGTTGTAGAACATAACCAAACTTTACATTGCGCGGGAAATTCGGGCACATTTCCATGATTTTGTATCAGTGGGAGGAATGGGTCAGAAAAGTGCGGGATATTTGAATCATGACCCAAACCTCCCACTCGATACGGGAGCTTTGGGTTACGCATTATTTAACTATGTATTTGCATTTCTCTCTTGTATTTCAGGCTGCGATGCCGCGGATTTACACAAAAAAGACTGAGAGATCACGGAAAACCCAAGAACAAATTAAACATGCTGTAAACTGCGTTCTCAAAGATGGATTGAAAATTAGGCGAGTGGCTGACGATCTGGGCTTCAGCTTTTCGTCACTACAACGACATGTCCAAGAAGCTAAAGACCTACCAGAGGGGCAGCGGGACAATTACGAATATGAAGCCAATAATACCTGCCGACAAGTTTTCAACAAGGAACAGGAGCAACTTTTTTGTGAATACCTGAAAGCTTGCAGCCAAATGCATTATGGCTTGGGAATCAAGCAAACAAAGGAGTTGGCGTACGAGTTTGCCAAGCAGTTGGGAATAAATTACCCACGAGAATGGGATGAACACAAATCAGCAGGACGAGATTGGTTGCTAGGATTCATGGATAGAAATAAAGCGTTATCTTTGAGACAACCGGAACCCACTAGTTTGGGAAGGTCGACAAGTTTCAACAAACACAATGTTGACAAGTTTTTCGAAAATCTGAAGTTCATATTAGATAAACATAAATTCCCAGCCGCAATGATATTCAACCTTGACGAAACAGGATGCACAACGGTCCATAAACCTCCAAGAGTTTTTGCCTCCAAAGGACAGAAACAAGTAGGGCAGGTCACAAGCGCAGAAAGAGGAAAACTTATTACCGTTTGCTGCATCATTAATGCCGCAGGAAACACTTTGCCTCCCGCAATAGTTTTCCCTTTGAAGAAATTTGAAGATCATATGATCATGAATGCTCCTGAGAACACTCTTGGTTTGGCCTATCCTAGTGGATGGATGACCAAAGAAAATTTTGTCACAGTAATGGAGCATTTCATAAAATACTCGGGGGCTACAAAGGAGAATCCGTGTTTGCTGCTATTGGACAATCGCGAAAGTCACGTGAACATTGATGTCGTTTCTTTGGCAAAATCTAATGGAGTTCATTTACTGGCCTTCCCGCCTCATTGCAGTCATCGTCTACAACCTTTAGACGTTTCTGTATACGGACCGTTAAAGGCTTATTATAATGCTGCAGCTTCTGCCTGGATGACTTCTAATCCTGGCAAAACATTAACAATTTATCATCTACCGGAGTAGATGAGAGTTGCTTTTGACAAAGCAATGTCAAGACAGAACATCCTTTCAGGATTTCAGAAAGCAGGAATTCATCCATTGAATGCTGATATATTTACAGAGGCTGATTTTCTCACGTCTTTCGTTTCAGATAGAAAAAATCCTGAAGCTATTGCAGAAAATGATATACATATTGAGCAAGGAAGAGAAACTGAAACAGATCATACTCAAACAAGTGAGGGACAAGTGTGTGAAGTGATATCGCTAAACGAACCAAGAATTATATCAGAGAATGAACCGAATAGTACAATACCAGATGTAGTATCAACAGAAACTGTGCTTGCAAAAAAAATCACAATAATAAGCGATATAAAGCTCACTCCAGAAATGATAAGACCTTTTCCGAAGGCAGAACCAAGAAAACTGACGAATAAAGGACGCAAGCAAGGCAAAACAAGAATATTGACTGAAACTCCTGAAAAAGAAGAACTGGAAAGAATAGAAAATGAGAGATTGTTGAAGAGCCAAAAATGTGTCAAAAGGAAGGTTTTAACTGATGACAGAAACAAAACCCCAAAACAGCAAGGGAACTCATTGAAGACTCAGGCTAAAAGAAGAAAAAAGATTTCACATGAATCAGAAAGTGAAGATAGTGACGAAGATTCTATTGTGAGCTCTGATGAATCCAATTATGTCCCTGAAGAGCAAGTCAAGGATTTTGACCACTCTATCGATGCACTCACAATTGGAGACTACGTTGTCGTCAGATTTTCGACAGAAGGCAATCGAAAAGTGTCGCCCGATATTCATTATATTGGACTGTCGAGGAAATACATAGCAATAAAAAATGTTTGGTTAACTTCATGAGGAGAAGAGGTAATTCACTCACTTTCTTTTTCCCAGAAATTGAAGATAAATTGAATGACATCGATTTTGCAAATGTAGTGTTGAGATTACCACCTCCAGTGTCGGTTGGTGGTACTAGCCGGTCAGTGCAAAATAAAGCATTTGAAGTGAATTTAACGAACATGAAGAATTTGCGTTGAAATTCTGTTGAGTGTTGATTTTGTTTGCTCAAATTATTAGAGTTTGTCTTTCATGCTTTTATTTTCAATATATCCAATACAAGAGAGAGTTTTTGAATAAGATGACCAGATACCCAAACATCCCAAACTTCGATCCAAACCTCCCCCTAAGCGGGACGATTGGGTCAACTGTAGTGTGTTGATATTTTTTGAAATAACTCATTTTTAAACATAATGATCCTTTCAAAATTATTTGCACATATTCTGTGATACATACTATATACGATACCATATTTTTAATTCGTGAATTCGATTTCAAAAGATATACAAAAATTATAAATTG
>JAVJAQ010000236.1:0-160862 GCA_032362365.1 Zygogramma bicolorata
AACTGGATTAGTTTCGTGGCAGATGTAATCTTCCGAAGTGATTTCTTGGCATTTTGTGTCGAAAAACATGTAGTTTTCTTCGTTTAGGATTGAATATTTGGATTGGGGTAGAATGGCTTTGAATATTGCTTTCGAGGGAGTAGGCAAGGAATACAGGTGGTAATAACTGTAACTTTCATTCTCTACGATTGGAATCTCGAGAATGAATATTATCGAGTATCCTTTGCTGTAACTTTTGATTTCCATCATTTTTTCGAAAAGTAATACATTTCCTTCTATTGGTTCGAAAGGTAATTTATTTTCGATCAATTGATTACTTATTGATTTGATTTCTTGTAAAATGTAGTTTGGTTCGACAATGGAATTATGGAAGGTATTCAATTTCGAAAACGTGATAGCTACTTCTATTCTCTCTGAAACATCATAGATGACTTGAAAAGCTGTGGTCATTTGAGATATAACCAATTGTATTAGAAAATATTCAAAAGTCAATTCTCGCTCCATTTCGACATGTTGTAAGATTTTTTCGATTTGCATGAGACGCATTTGTAAAATCGCCTCATTGTGTGCCATAGTTTGTGTACTTTCTTTGAAATTTTGAATTGATTTCTGAAGGAGTAATATTTGATCTTTAATCAACACTTTAATTTTTGATTGATTTTCGGATATTGATGTTATAGCTTTGTCGTATTTTTCTGCATCGTTCTGATCTAAATTTCCTGTCAATGATTTAATAATGGATCCTAATCCATCGACTAGTCCACGTTTTTTCCTCTCGTAATTTGAAGGATTTAATTGATTGAGTTGTGAAGTAATTTTTTGTTCTAAAGTAACGATCAATTTGTAAGAATTACGGAATTCTTAGACAATATTGGATTTTGTCGTATTTTTGGTAAATGTTTCTTTAAGCTTTTTGAATTGTGATTTTAACGAATACATTTCTTCGACTATTTTTCGAATGTCAAAAATTTGGATAAATGACCAGTGATCAACTACATTTTGGGCGTTTTCGAGTTTCAAAGGAAGGAGACCAGGATTGTCTTTAAGGTCGTTGAATTTCGGGTAGGCCAAGTCGCACTTGGAGTAGCTGGCGAGCCTGTTCCTTAATTCCTTTATATGGATAACTTCCCCTTTTATTTTTGAGTTTTTTGTCTATAATTTCAACTTTATTTCTTTCTAATATTTCGGTTATTTCATATGGGCATGACAATTTATTATTTTTCTTATTCCGTTGTTGTGAATTATTTTTAAAAACTGTTTGACCTATACTAAATTCTTCATTTGTGTCACCCTGCGTGTTGGTTTTGGCAACAATTTTTTCCTTATTTGAATTTAATCTTTCCTGAACATTTTGATTTATGTGATCAAGTTTTTTCTTGTGATTTTCTGCATAATCAGAAAAGAATGCATTCGGCAAAAATATTTCATTCGGATTTCTTGAGTTTGTGTGACCGAATGTTAGTTCAAAGGGTGTGAAGGTAGTCGAACTATGTATAGAACTGTTATAGCCAATTAAAGCATAATCAATCAAGTTTTCTTTTTCATCAGGGTACATTTCTTTCAATATTCTAAGATGTTCAATAGTGCTTGAATGAAATCTTTCGGCTATGCTGTTAGATTCATGGTGAGCTGGGGTAGTGAAATGAATTTTAATTTTGTGTAAGATCTCTTTAACGGTGTCATTGTTGAATTCGGTTCCGTTATCAATTATAAATTTTTCGGGAATGCCGAAAGAAGCAAAATATTTCATTAGAGCGCCACTTATGTGAATTATGTAAGCTTGAGCGAATTTTGAGAAAGCGTCTACGAGTGTTAAATATATCTTATTGTCATAGAAAAACAAATCGATGTGTACGATTTGAAAAGGTTTTGACGGTGTTTCTGTGAGCACTAAAGGGGTGTAAGGTACTTTTCTAGAGTACTTGGCTCTTTGACATATTTCACAAGAATTGATGAATTCGGTTATTGAAGTTTTCATGTTTTCCCAATAATAATTTCGTTTTAAAGCTTCTAAAGTTTCATTTATACCTCTCTGACTAGTTTTTCCTTCATGATGGTTTTTCGTTAACATTATTCGTTCATCCTTGTCTGAAATTGTATTGACTAATTTTGTGCATCTATAAGTTTTGGACCTCGTTCGGAAAAATGTTCCGAATAAACTTTGTTGAAAATTTCGTATTGGTCATCGTTTTGGAAAAATAAACAATACAATTTTCCAGTAATAGTATAGTCTCTCAAGAATTTGAATACGAGATCTTCGGCGTACAATTTTGACATTGAGAGTTTAACTTTCATGATTTTATGGTTTTCATAAGTCTCGTCACTTACGTTCAGTTTGTTATGAGGATGAGGAAATACTAAGATTTGGTTTACTTTGTTATTGATTATTTCATCATAGATTTCGATTCCATTGTTTGTTGTTTCGTTATAGGTGGTATGCTGCGTTGACATGGTACTTTCGTCGTCATTGAGAACATTTGCAGGTTTCAGTGTAATGTCTGATATTATGTTGATTTTAGGTTCATTATAATTTTGCGTTATTTCAGGTGGTTCAAGATGTTCTTTACTCGTGGATGGTCCGGGATCATGATGAATCGGATTTTCGGAAAGGTTTCGCAAGAATTCAATAGTTTCTTGATCGATTTCACCTGGATTATTGATTATTGATTCGTTTTCTGAAGCATTAATCGTCACTCGAGAAAGTGCGTCCGCGTTGGTGTTCAACGATCTTTTTTTATAAATAATGTCATAGTCAAATGCTTCCAACTTTAGGCGCCATCTGACTAGTTCCGACTTTGGTTCACGTAACCTGAAAAGCCAAACCAGGGGCCTATGGTCGGTGTAAATAGAAAATCTTCTGCCGAATAAATATGGCCTAAAATACTTACAAGCCCAAACGATCGCGAGCAACTCTTTTTCGATCGTACTGTATTTCTGTTCAGACTCGTTTAATGTTCGAGAAGCGAACGCTATCGGTTTGTCTGAACCAATTGGTCCTTGTGATAAAACTGCGCCAAGGGCAACGTTCGATGCATCTGTGGTTAACACAAAAGGTTTGGAAAAATCTGGGTGTTGAAGTATTGGTGAATTCATCAATAGATTTTTACAGGTGTAATGCTGATATAAATTCTTGACTATGAACAACTTTGGCATTTTTTTTCAAACATAAAGTCATCGGTTTTGTGATTTTAGCAAAATCTTTAATATATTTTCGGTAATAGCCTAAAAGTCCTAGAAAACTTTTTATTTCTTTTGGGGTTTTAGGAATCGGAAAGTTTTTGATCGCTCAAATTTTGTCGGGGTTAGGTTTTACTCCGTCGGGTGTAATAACGTGACCCAGGTAAGCAACTTCTTTTCTAAGAAATTCGCATTTATCGAGTTGTACCTTGAAATTTGATTTTCTCAATCGTTCGAAGACTGATTATAGTCGATCTAGGTGCTCCTGCAGAGATGTACTAAAAATAACAATGTCGTCCAAATAAACCAAACAAGTTTCATTTTGGAGACCTCTTAGGACATTATCCATAACTCTTTGAAAGCTAGATGGAGCCGTTTTCAGCCCGAACGGCATCCTCTTGAATTCGTAGTGCCCGTTTTGTGTAGAGAAAGCCGTTTTTGTATGTCGTTCGGATGCATCTCAATTTGATGGAATCCGTTGGCCAAATCTAAAGTACTAAAGTATTGACTTTTTCCGAGTGTGTCAAGAATGTCTGTGATGTTCGGAAGGGGATACTTGTCGTCAATCGTCCGTTCGTTTAGTTTTCTGTAATCAACAACCATCCGCCATTTTCTTTTACCTGAAGCATCAAGTTTCTTTGGGACAATCCAAATTGAACTGGACCAAGGAGATGTTGAGTGCTGAATAATACCTTGTTTTAACATTTTTTGGATTTGGTGATTGACTTCAGCTTTATGTATTTCGGGGTAACGGTATGTTTTTGTGAATATGGGTGATTCGTCAGTCAAATTAATTTTGTGTTGTATGTCATTCGTGAAAGTAAGTGGTATTTCTTCGCTATAAAATATGTCGCGATATTCTAAACACAGATTTCTAATAGCCTGCTTTCCTTCTGAATTACGATGATCTAAACGAAGATTTTTCAAGTTTGATTTTTGAATACGATCTATATGTTCATCGATTTCTACATCGGTTTCCATTTTTTCTATAAAATTCACTTCCCGAATGTTCAATATTTCTACATCAAATGGTTTAGTAAACTCAATTTGCACTGGATTGCAACTAGAATTTGTGATAGTTGTTATAGCAAAATAATTATTGATGTTCACTACAGCTCGGGAAGATTCGACTAATCTTTCAAATTTAATATAATCGAATAAGCCTATTCCTTGTTTGGAGGTGACTGGTAATTTTATTACTTGTTCAGTTCGTGCTGGAATGATTGAAGTATAATTACCAGCTGTGAGCTCTTTTTTGAATTTCGTGAGTTCTTCGGTTTCATAAATTATTGATATTCTAACAAATGGAGTCGATATTGATTTATCGCTGACATTTATCGATGCTTTCAATTGTTTGAGTAAATCTATTCCAATAAGGCCATCATATGTATCGCTAAATTTGAAAAGATAAAATTTGTGTGTACCATTTACTCTAAAAATTTTTAAAACTGGAATAACTACGACTTCGTTATGATAAGTTATATTATGGGCTGTCTGAATGTTGAAGTCTTCTTTAGCTATATAATTTCTGAAACATTTATTGGCTAATTCGGGGTTGATCAAACTTCGTGTACTACCTGTTTCAATAAGAAAATTAGCATTTAACTCAGGAATGTAAATATGTGGTAGATTTGCTCTAGAAAGATTCAGATTTATTATGTGGGATTGTTCGAAGTGTTGTCCGGAAGAAAATTTACGTTTGCACTGGAATTCATTGAAGTGTTCGATATTTCATGATCACTCTGTATGATATCATGTTCTTGATTATAACTGTCAAAATTTGAGTAGTCAATATTTAGTTGTTCGTACTGATCACACTCTTCGGTAAAATAAGGGTATTCGTATTCGTCTAAATTTCCGATATTTTGATTTTCAAATGGATTTTCGAATTCATTCACATTCTGGGCAAAAAGTTCAGTGTGAGTGAAAGTTTTTCTTGGCTGTTGCCGAGAATTGCTAGAAAAAGTATCCATTGGTTCCGGTTTGAATGGT
Source organism: Zygogramma bicolorata (assembly GCA_032362365.1). Lineage (NCBI taxonomy): Eukaryota > Metazoa > Arthropoda > Insecta > Coleoptera > Chrysomelidae > Zygogramma > Zygogramma bicolorata. Next base: position 5,170 of record JAVJAQ010000236.1, read on the forward strand.
TTCGGTGCATTTAGAATGTATCTATTTTGATTTAAAGTTTGTTGCGGATTGTGAAAAATCTGACTCTGTTTTTGTTGGAAATACGGATGTTTTTGCGTGGGAAAGTTAGTTTTGGGCTTCCATTGTTGTTGATAGTTTTGTGTGAAAGGTCTTTGGAAGGTATTCTGAGAATTCTGTACATTAGATGTGATTGGGTTGATTGGTTGTTTGAATTGTTGGCTTTGAAATATGGGGCGTGCATTATTATATTGTTGAGAACTATGCGGTTGCGTGAATCGTGGAATTTGTGGATTATAATTTGGACTTGCAATTCTTTGAACTGGTTTAAATGAATTAGGAAAATTGAGAGTATCACTTCTATTTTGACTATAATAAAAGTTTTCTTCTTCGATTACCAATGACATTGCTTTTTCGAGACTGTCTGGGTCTCTCAAACGAATGTTATTTTGTATTTGACCCGGAAGACCTCCAATGAAAGTTTTTAATGCTAAATCATTGTAATTTTCCATTTGAATAATTTTTTCAGCGTGATTCAAATTCGAAGAATTTAATTTTGAAACAAATAAACTTCTTGCATCCTGACATTGCATGCCGAAATTGTGAGGAATTTCGTTTTTATGTGGCCTTGAAGTTATTAAATCTTGAACTAAACAATCGATATTTCTCTGATCACCAAAGCTCAATATAAGTGCATTTTTTATTTCTAACCATGATTTTAATTCTATTCTCGAACCAATGAGAATGAGTGCCCTACTAACTAATTTACCAATGATTGCTCGTAAAATGAAAACATTGAGAGCGGCATTATTCTGATCACTGAATTGTATTATTAGATTTTCACAATTATCAATAAAAATATTTAGAGTATGTGGATTGCCATCGAAATTAGGAATTGTATCTACGTATAATTTCAGAAGTTGATAATCAACCTGTTGACCATTTTGAACTGGTTGTGCGGTAGTCATTTTATTTATTTGCGTTTCTCCGGTTGAAGAAGTATCAAATAAATTCACTAAGTTGTCTATATCTGATTCAATCATAAAATAATAGTATTTTGGATATTATCGATTTTTCTTTATCGATTGATTCCTCAAGAGAGCACAAAAGCGAACAATTGATTACCAATATGGAAAAATATGAATGTTTTTCTTACAGTAGTATGAAGGCTATCTTCATTCTTCTTTCCTACGTCAACTGCCAATAAGGATTGAGCGAAGTTGTCTCGTTCCTCTGGACTTCCTACAGCTAGCTGGTTTCGACGATGAAGTTCTCCACCAGTTTCTTGGAACGTTGGCGATGTGGTCCTCTGCTTCAAGGGTGTTAGAATTGGCTATGTTGTCCGCAACTAACACTGTTCCTCGTTTGTTTCGAAGTATTTTCGTTCGAACCCAATTTTTTGGAATTTGCCGATAAACTGTTGAAACAGACCAGTTTCGCGATTTATGTCGATACTGTTTGGCAAATCCTACCAACTGCGCCAATTAAGTGTTCGCCGATTGAAAATAACTTTTTAAAAACAATTACGAAAGAGCAAATTCATTTGAGCAAACATACAGGTTGAAGTCTACATGAATACTGAATTAAAAGTTCTCATGAACGTTAGAATCAAGCGAGATTAGAAGGAATCATATTTCTTGTTATTCCAAGAAAGGTGCTGACGCTGCGTTGATCCGCTGGGTTCAGCTGTCGGTGTCGTGGGAAGACGTTCCTATAACTACTGTTCCAAATGATACAGAGTGGTTTACAACTTGCCCGAATGTAAGGAAAACCAACTCCATTGTATGTCCATTGAACCTGAACTAGAGTCAACCTACGTGAAGAATTGAAAACGATAACACAAAATGAAAAAGAAGACTTGACCATAAACATTCCAAAAAAACTGAAAATCTCACGCACACCCCACATCAGTCTCGCTTACGCAAACATAGCTTCCTTCCCCGCAAAATTCAACGAGTTCCCTCTTTCGTATGAAACATTTTTTCCATGTGAGAGCAAATTGGCGGTGGTGTGCTGATCTACCTGGAGTTTACGACATTTGAGGGCTTCAAAATCTACCAAATCACTCAACCGATATAAAAATTGAAAACGCTGAGTTACACTTGGAATCAGAACTCATTCACTTTACCGTTGGATGCATTGGTAGGCCTTCAGATATCTATCTGTTCAACATCAAAAATAATGCTGAATGAAACTCACCTGAAGATGAGCTACTCTTTCGAGAACCTCATTTTATTTGGAGATTTGAACCATCCTAGCATAAAATGGTCGATGAGTCATATATCAGCCTACAATGCTAATCTCTTCACCTGAACTATTATGAGCTCTAGCCTTCATCAGCTTGTGATTGAACCAGCACGATTCAGACAAACCGAAAGACTCCCGATGTGGTACTCACAAACGACCCATATTCACTGATAAATATCGCCACTAGCTCCCTTTCTGGGAAATCTGATCATGTAGTTATTGCATGGGACCTACGAACTATTTTATACAATGAACCTTGGAATATAGGAAGATCTGTATATCGCATTGATCATTAGAAATTGTCCTTAGAGATATTATCTGGAATACATTGTTACGAATTCGACTATCAACAACAATTCCGCGAAACAATAAAACCCTTTTTCTCTACGCCCATGACTCTCTCTACGCCTATCAATAAATTCGAAGAAGACCACGTCCATCGAATGTCAGCGGGATTTATTGAAAATGTTTGAGAGTGATACCAACCGTATTTCATCACATACGGAGGGAACTATCACGAAAGTTCTATTAATGGCGATGCTTATAGCAGAACTGAGTTAGTTGCGATCAAGTGAATAAATAGGCGAAACATTATAGTTATTTGAGTGAATTATCAAACTGTGATTTAGCTGTTGAGTGATTTGTTGAGTGTATTGTCATAAAGTTGTTTTTGATATTGCTGTACCAATTGTCACTTATTTTCGGACAATTCGAAAGTCATCCCAATTGAGCCATTCAGACATCAACTTACACCTACAAGGTGAGTTCCACCAAATCTTGAACCTGAGGAGATCTACTGGAGTAATCTAGGAAAAAACAGGTCTGGCATAAATACGGAATCTCTGGTCACCCCGTAGACTATGCAATACACCGTTTTTCTTCAAACAAACTGTCTGAAGACTTGCAAGAATCAGGGATACTAGAAGGAGGCACAAAAACGATTCCCAAGCATTGTCGTTCTTAGAGGTATCCACACGTACAGTAATAGAAGATGGTGTCGTTTGTGGTACTCACGATGCCGCCGCTGAAGTTTCTGCAAGAAAATTAAAAAAATACCTCTTAATGCCGAATGACTCACCCCTACCTTCAGTGGACACAACTAGAGGTTGCAATAAATCATGTGGGTTCCACTCCCGAGTTGGTAGGAGCCAAACTGGAAGCAATCGAAGATTCGACTCCGCCGGAAACCAGCTGACTCACGTCAACCCTCAGAAATCAAAACTTGTGCGAGTAATGGATTATCGAGACTTCACTTTTTAACGTGAACCCCTGTTTCTTTTAATATTTTTTGGGTTCCAAACTCACAAAAGTCTGAAAAAATGAGGATTGATATTGGCAGTTAAATATTTATTGTTGTCTATTGCTGTTCCATACACTTATGATTTGCATCTCATGCAGGAACTGTTCATTGCAGTGTTTTCAAGTAGGTACTCGCCCATTATTATCACTTCATTTAAATTCGAGCTGATTTCCACATATTCATTCATCGGCTAATTGCAGTCCAGCAAATTTTTCCATCTCGTCTGTGACAGAGAATGAAAGTATTACCATTGTCACGGAAAATTTCAACGGAAAATGTGTGAAAAAGACCAGCAATTGTTGGCAATCATCCTGAATATCAAAAGAAATAATAAACGTATTCAACGGTGCCATTTGGAAAAATGATGAATAATATAACTGTTGAGCTGAATGAACGGGTTGTTGAAAATTCCATAGTACTGTCACAAAAAGATTCATAAATTCGAATCATAAGGTCTATTAATTTTCAGTAGGTAACTTGAAGTACCGGCAATTGCAATATGTATAAGCATATTCTCTACATCAGAATCAGTGAGGGAATTCACAGATATATTTGAGAATAAAAGATGGACGCTTGTCGTTGAAAAATGTCTGCAAGCTGAGAAGTAACTAGTCTTAATTCTCAATTTTCGATGGCTAGAAAAAAACACAAATCACTATAAATATCGGTAATGAAAATAAAGTAATTTCAAACGTATTCTATGAAAAAACCTAATTTCCCCTAAAGAAAAAGCATAGGACTAGATCAGAGCGTGCTAGGAACTAACTGTTCGTTGGAAAAATACTGGGTCATTCCTTGAAGGACGACTGGTAAATGACAAAAAGTACTTTAGATATTAACGCAATGTATACGGAGTGACGAGAATATTACTGAGTGTATCCTGTTCATTTTGTTATTTTGAAATTGCTGTTGGTATAAATTTGGTTTTCGATTCATTTTGTTCTTTCCTCAAACACGATGAAACAGTTGCGTTAACTCTCCAAGAAATTACCACCATCATTCCTGAAAAAAATCAAAATCCCCAGCAAGCACCCAAGGTGGTAATTCTTCGGAATAGACTTTTATCATCATCTTGGTACCACTATCATACTATCATAGAATTTTCGAGATTAACTCAGCTTTTGTTTAGGACTGAAGGTTGATTCTTGTAATGTTTGGGATACAACTACTACTACTACTACTATACTGTACTATAAAACAATTTCCAACGACAGACATACATACACACATAAGGACACAAAAAATCAAGTTTGGCTCAATCGGCCTATTTTTTGACGCTGAACATCTTTCGATATCTCTTCAAAAAAAATGTTGGCCCGCTGCCCAGTTAAAACGTGGCTGCTGATACACACCGATTAATACTTAATCGATATATAAACTAGGATTAAAATTCACTTCAAAAGAAAAATCCACTGCTGAATTCCGAAAGCAACAGCCATTGGCGATTATTTTGAGGTATTCCAAAGAAGCAAGCGATCTTATTGAATGAGGTACCACAAGACTATATCCTTTTCCCAAATGGAATCTAGGAGCCTCAATATATGTTCACATATTGGAAATGGGGAGGCGAATAACTCTTTCATAAATGATCCACCACAATAATATATTCAGCTCTTTAGCTCACTTTCAAATTCAATATTTTCTCAAGTCGATTCATTTATTGATAATTATACTCCTGTGGCCTGTTTCAATGAAGTACAAGTCTTGTAGCTACAAGAGAAACACAATGCCAAATAATTGTTTTTAACCTGCACCTATAGCCTACTGGTACCAATACAAGTGAAAATACTCGTTACGAACTTTCCTTTTTTCATACAAATATACAGTGAAGATGAGTATTTTTCAAAACAAATAGTCACAAAGCGAACATACCATTTTTTCAGAAGACTGACCCTTCTTTTCCCATAAAATCTCAATACTACAATAGGAATTAATAAATCCGACTAATTTTCCACTGTAAAAATGTTATAACATTCGTCATCGTTAGAGTGTGGAAAGAGAAGCTCGTTGAGAGGATATTCTTCACGAACACTCTCAGAAATGCTTTCGACGAGTTGGCGAGGATAATGGTTTTAATCTAGGTGGCTGCCAAGTAATAAAGGCAATTTGCAGCCTCGTCGGCTACGTTTTAATATTTTTTAAATGTTTCCAATTACGAGTATTTCGCTATTTCCTCCTGCATATTAAGTTGTCCCGCAGGAGTGTGCAGTATAAATGCGATAATAATTCGGTACAACTAACAATGTTATTCTCATTTCCTTTCCGGGGCGTTCACAACCATTATTCCGAAAGTTATATATTTCAGTGATCCAACAGAAGAAAATAGAAATGAATAACTTTCTCATATAATGAGGAAATTTAGATACCTCTTACCCAAATTCTACCATTTGAAAAAATTCCTTTCTTTCAAACATCTTGAAATGCTTCAATATTCTCTGATTAAGTCTCAACTGAATTATGGTATTCTTGGGGGGAGGTGTTAAACAAAATTTTCTGTACAATTCCGATGTCACCAAAGACAATTTTCGAAAATAATACATAATCAAAATTATATGCGTTCATCATATATATATATATATATATATATATATATATATATATATATATATATATATATATATATATATAGTTTCAAAAAAAAAATTCAAAAATTGTTGTTGTTTCAAAATTGTTCGTTCCGTTAACCAGCTGACGAACGTCAACCCTCAGAAGTCGAAACTTGCGAAAAATGGATCAACGAGGCGTTACCTTTCAACGTGCGATTACCCAGCACGATGGCCCGGCGAGGATATATATATATATATATTGAATTACCTTCATTAATTATTATTATTCATATTCATAGCATGCACACTCATTTTTTTCACTCTTATTCACGGGTGAAATGATAAGTATCTGCCAAGGACTTGAAGACGAAGGAGCTTTCTGACTTCTACGTTAGCTCAATTCTCTTACTGTTCCTCGTAGTTTTGAGTTGTTTCGTTATTTATAATTCATTTCAATTTTTTTCAGTGGTGCTTATGGTTCTTTATCCGGAACTTGTGATAGTATTGAACGTGCCATATTTCCTCTTCTCGTACTCACCGATGTTACCAATCAGCAAGCTATACTTTTCGATTTGAGCAGTCGACAAAATAAGCAAAATCTAATGTCATATTTATGAAAAGCGGAATCAAATAGAAAGAGTACAAGTAGAAATTCGACCGGCATTCTGAACAATAATTTAGGCTGCTGATCGTTCAGCTTCCGAAAGTGCCAACTGGTAACTCTCTTCATTGCAAGTGCTTTCTGAACTAATTCAGTGTAAGAGCCTATTTTCATCGTGGGCATGTGTCACCATTTCGATCCCAAACTTTTACAGACTGTAAGTCCCAACACCAGGGTTTTCAGGCATCTTGCTAATGATTAGGTATCACGATATCTGACAACCCTGTTGTTGGAGATAAACCTATGAAAGTTTGGGGTAAAATTGGAGACATACATTAAATCACCAAATTTCCTGAGAAATGTATCTGGCTATATACTTCAACATTTGGATGCTGTCCGATCGGCAACCTGTAATGTTTGTTTACAATGCTAACACAATTCCCAATACTTGTGTCCCTGTCGAAGCAGAAGGACGAAAGTTGAATACGTCCGACTTCTCAAATCTGGAAGACAATAATTTCTGAACAGAGGGAAAGCGCAGCAGTTTGCATTTTCATTTGCATTGTACACATTGGAATACCAGTTTTGTGAGAATTTTTCAAATCTGACAATGCACCATAACAAAACTGTACCTCGATTTGAAATGCAAATCCTCCAGTAATACACATAAATGGAAAGTGGTATTTGCGGCTTCAAACTATTCAACCACAATGGAAGAAGCAGGAATATTGCAGGTTTTACTAGCTCACAAAATCAAAATCAACCACTATAAGGACCAGTGAATCAAAAGCGAATTGAACTATAAATAACTACACTACCCCAAACTATATACGAGAAAAAATAATAAATCTCAAATTCAGCCGCAGGAAGTGGAAACCATATTTTTCAGAGGAAAATCAAGTCAACATTAGATCATATTAGATCATCTGGGGATTGCATTGAGAATACGATACGTAAAAGATAAAAAAGTCGCCATAAAATTCTGAACAATATTGCATCAATTATAACGCCGGTATTAAGAACATCTTATTCAGTTTCATTTGTTATGGTTTGAAAGACTTGATTTATAACTATTCACCTATAATCGCCATAAGATATTGAGCTAAGTGAGCAAATGCATTAGTTGTTTTTGAAGAATGTAGGTCAATAGAACTGATGACTACTCATTAATATTATGGGTAAAAATTCAGTGCCGGAAATTCTTATATTTGTCAAACACGGAAATTTTCCACAAGAGGATAAAAGAGATGACGTCATTCTTTGAATGGAAAGATCAATTCAAAATTTGGAAATAATCTGTCTGAAGGACATGAGTTCAATCATGACTGATTTCAGAAAATAAAGGTCTGAAACTCAATTTTTGAATCGAATTGAGTAGAATAGATTTAGAAGATTGAGAAAGTTGAGTTTATCAGGTGAATCAAGGCGATTCTTTCCTAGGAGGGTTTGGTTAATGGTTATTAAGATACACACACACACACGCCCACACACGCTCACGCACGCACACACACATAGTTTTGAAGGTAATCTATTGTAATTTGGAATATCCCATTTATATTATATTATATTATTCGCCGGAAATCTCACAACCTTCGATTTCCAAATGGAACATCCAATGGATAATTTCCTGAATCCAATGATACCACATAAGTGACATTTCAAACATCAGAATTTTTGATAATTTGATTTTTAGTTTTCAATTTCAGTGTGCCATGATGGTCCCAATTCATTCCCAATTGACCCGTCTAATGGTGGAAAAATCGAAATCGTGTCAAAAATAGTGCATTGCGTTTTTTATGAGTAAATAAAGTTCATCGTATTTCGGGGTAGAGCTCAATGTTTCAAATGGAACCATATTTGTATCGTGGTACCATTTATGAGTACTGGTGAATAAGGAATTTATTCATACCTCGTAACGAAATGTGCGATTGATACGATAAAAACTAAAAAAATGAGAAATCACAAATATTTTGTTCAAATTTAATGCTGAGAAGTTACTACGGTGGCTTTGAAATACAAAAAATGAACACAAAACATTACAACAGTTGTTGGAGATGCTATCAAGATTTATAATTATGTTTGTGCAAGATTCGTCGTTTGGTGACTGATTTCCAATTCAAACCCTCAAGAAACAGTTTCATCAACTTCTATTCGAGCTAAAACATTAATTTCCGTTCTTTACTCAATGATAACATTTTCTTCGGGATCATGGTTACGCTCTCTTTGGAATTGATTTTCAAGACAATCAAAACTATTTCTCGCTGGACATTGTCAATCAGGATATCGGTTGGCATAAAGGTTTCCAGCCGGAACGGAATTTTTTCAATATTTCTCATGAATAATTAACATGTACAATTTTTCATCCCTGTATGAATGTGCGGCATTTCCAATAAAAATAACAACTAACGACTTTTTCGATACACGATAAAATCCCCGATAAACCAACAAATACTTATTGGACATTCTGCAGGAATGACAATCATTGTTTTCAAAGCCTTCTTAGTAACTCCTCAACACTAGATTAGAACGAAATAATTGTATCTACTAATTTTTTTTGTGATTTTGATTGTATTTATTGCACATCTCATTAACAGGAATAGATAAATTCCTTATTATGAGTACTAATAAATACCACAGTACCAATATCGTTCCATTTAAAAAAAATTGAGTTTCACCCTGAAATCGAATACGATGGAATTTATTCGCTCATGAAAAACGTCATTCAGTATTTTTCACGGAATCAAGAGTTTTCTATCATTAGACGGGTCAATTGGAATAAATTGTTTGAACTGAGACTTATGTCGCTTACTACGTATGGAATATCCCAAATTTCAACGGTTGAACTCCCAGTTAATATTATATCAAAGGGAAGTAACTTTATTAAATTCAACATTATTCAATTCTTGCCGACGACATCCTCCGGAAAAAAGTAGTGAGACTCGAATCAAGGATCTCTGATTGGTGAAATTCATATCCTACCTTGTGTTGATATGAAATCATAACCATTCACTCGACTGGAATCGAATATTTTACATAGCTCGTGGCATCTATTTTTCTCCCGCATCTCATCTGCTGCAGTATTGTGAATGACACGGGAATATTTCAGAAAAGTATATTCATCAGAGATTGATGGGATCGTTATTACACCTCCAACACTGAATATCTTCCGAAAGGAGTTCTTGCTCCAAGAAAGGGTTCTTGGTAATATTGATTGGGCTTTCACATGCTCCTTCTAAATGGAGGAACGAAATCTCACTCCAGTAAAATAATATAGATCCGAGTATATTGAATAATGAGCGGAATAAAATAAAACAGATGATAAAGTCTAGAAACATCAATAAATGTTGTACTGATAACAGCAATATGACACATCATGATCAAACTCATTGAATGATCGGAGAAATGGTAAAAAAGATTATCTCAAATCAATGAAATCAATGATGATAATCTTTTAATCGAACAGATCATATTGAGAAAAGATCAATTTGTATCACAATAGAATACCCACTAATTGTTTCGAACAACTTCATCGAGAAATAGTGAAAAAAACATACAACTGATAGTTATTTTGGTCTCACAATATATTTTTTTTCTATTAGTTCTGCACTGATCCAATTGGTTTCACTATCGATAAATTCGAGACATGTACATGGTACACGATCCCCTCACGCCCACGCCGTCCAGAACAGTTTTATGGTAGTTTTCCGAGCCCAGAGAGCGCTTTTTGCACTATCCGCGCTCTCAACTTGACTCCAGCGACTTGTCTAAAGCTACACCTACATTGGAAATAATATACACAATTTTCTGTAGTGATTGACTTGACCCCATTCCGTTGTACTAAGGTACGAAAAGATGAATCCAGCTAATTTTCCACCCTAAAACCATTACACTTCATCATCGTTACAGTGTGCAAACAGAAGCTCGTAGGTAGGATATTCTTCACAGGCACTCTCAGAAATGCTCCAGAGCAGTTCGCGAGTATAATGGTTTTAATCTAGGTGGCCGGGCTGTCGAGTAATGAGGGCGATTTGCAGCCTCGTCTGCTACTTTTTAATACTTTTTGAATGCTCTCAACGCGAATTACGAGTTTTTTCCTTTTTTTCCCTGTATGCGGTCGGATGTAAAGTTGTCCTGCAGGAATGAACAGTGCAAATACCATGATTCTGCTTCGCTAACAACGTTTTTGTTTCCTCTCTGGTGCATTTACAGCAGATATTCAAACAGTTATTCATTTTCACTCAAGGGGGATTGATACAGTCATTAGAGACATTATGAATCCGTCAAGTTAGACTAGTTTGGATTCAGCCAGTGTTGTCCTTCCAATAGCGTTTTACATTGTATTATGGCATCATGAGTGAAATATGTACCTACAGAAGCGTAATTATTCCTCATGATTGTCAGCTTTTACGAATATATAATCCCACGTACTCGACCCTTCAGAAAAATTTTTAAAAAAAGTTTCAAAAAAATGTATGGTGTACTTTTTTCCCAATAGGCCAGGTATTTAGAAAATATATGAACGTGTTTTTGGGATATTGAATTTCAACATGGGAAAAAGATATATTAGCGCTTCCAGGGTACACTTCCATGATTCCCAGGCTTGTTAACCTGAAGTTTCTGGAAATTTTACAATAAACGCTAGAAAGCCTATGAGTACCATACCAATAAACAGAAAAATCAGTAAGATCCAGAAGGAGATACTTCAAATGGTGGAAATAACGATAAAATGCACGAATTAAAAACTTTCATTGATGCTCAGAATTATATCAATGAAATGTCTATATGCCCTTATCAATTTATCAAATGAACCGTTAGAGAGTAACAGCCAAATGAACGAATCCAGTTGTTTTTGCCATTGGAATACGAAGGAAAATCCGAAGAGTCTAGACCACAAGTATGAGATAACATATGTGGTTGTGACATTGTGATTTCACTTCATCATCTGAAGGTCCCAGATATCCAGAGCTGGATAAATGATTGTGACATGTTTGAGCTGTATTATTTTCTATTCTCCTACTCTGCTTTTGATCCAAGGAGATCATGTACTACTGAAGTTTCCAATCGAAGGTTTCTTGATGTGTTTTGGGAAGAAGAAACGTCCCGGAAAATTGATAAAAATATTAAAGCTATTAACTTATTCTCTATGACTCTTTCTGGAGAACTGAAGAGTATTCCTAGATGATAGAAAAAGCTCCTCAGTTTATTGACAATTGTTTCCTGATTCGTTTCAATAATACCCACAAATCCCCAATCTGAAGATGCAAAACTAGGAATAGCACTTCAAAAGATGTAATTATTGCTTTCTGCCTATTTTGTACAGGTTCCTACTTTTCTGGATTGACGTTCGTAGAGGTACGATAGTTGGTTAACAAAAAATTTACGTCAGATTTGAGATTTTCAGATCAGATAATATGTCCATCTCCGTTCCTTCCAACTTTTCGATGATCGATAACCATCTCTCTTTGAATTTTATTGCCAATGAAGTTGAAATGGGAAATAATCACTTGTTCTTGTTTTGCATTTTTTCAATGCATATTTTCAACACATCCACAAACAAACAGAATTCCACCACTGGAATATTCGCCAAAAGATTCATTTCCAACAGAGCTTGATAAATGATTGTGACATGTTTGAGCTGTATCATTTTCTATTCTCCTACTCTGCTTTTGATCCAAGGAGATCATGTACTACTGAAGTTTCCAATCGAAGGTTTCTTGATGTGTTTTGGGAAGAAGAAAACGTCCCGGAAAATTGATGAAAGTATTAAAGCTATTCACTTATTCTCTATGACTCTTTCTGGAGAACTGAAGAGTATTCCTAGATGATAGAAATAGCTCCTCAGTTTATTGACAATTGTTTCCTGATTCGTTTCAATAATACCCACAAATCCCCAATCTGAAGATGCAAAACTAGGAATAGCACTTCAAAAGATTCCATTATTGCTTTCTGCCTATTTTGTCCAGGTTCCTACTTTTCGGGATTGACGTTCGTAGAGGTACGATAGTTGGTTAACAAAAAATTCACGTCAGATTTGAGATTTTCAGATCAGATAATATGTCCATCTCCGTTCCTTCCAACTTTTCGATGATCGATAACCATCTCTCTTTGAATTTTATTGCCAATGAAGTTGAAATGGGAAATAATCACTTGTTCTTGTTTTGCATTTTTTCAATGCATATTTTCAATGCATATTTTCAACACATCCGATGCACAATATTGTTGAAATCACATCATAGAGTAATCAAAACGATCACGAAAGAAGTATTAATCCGCTCTCGCTAAAACAATGCGAACCAGCGCAAGTTCGTTTGGATTATTCTACATGCCTGTTTATCGTTCTACTTCATAAAGTCGCACGCGGCAAAAAATAACAGCAAAACAAACATTCCTGTTAATTGAATTTAATCCATTGTTTACGGCCAGAGTGAAACAACACAATTCCGCATATCATATATAGCGCCCCCCATAAAAAATGTGATGGAATTGGCATGTTTGTTTCATTATTGACTTCAACTGCAGTAAACGAATAATGAGCGTATACAGAGTAATCAAAGTTTGGGATATTAGACGTAAATGGAGAACAAAATAACAGATCTCAAGGGGTTTTCACATCAACATTTGTTTTTCAGAGGAGCGTACTGTAGATTTCAACATTTGTCTTACTATACGATGAATATACAATTTTTATCGATTTTTCAATAATTAAAGCCGTTCTAGGAATTATAACTAAGTTTTGATATTATTCAACAAAATATTGCCCAATATAGAATGTTTTTCGCATCGATATGATTTTAAATGATCTCTGAACTAATTCACTCAATGATCTGCATTTCAATGGTAATGAAATATCTTATGAAACTTGAGTGAAATGCGAGTTTATGACATTATAATACATGATATAATATATGCTATTCCAATGATGGAAACAAAGGTCTGCCGATAATCGATGTTTAATATGTGCATAGCTTATGTTCACATGTGCATTTTTCACGATCTGATGAACCTATCCGTTTTGAAAATTTCCGTACCATCCTAGATATTTTTTGTCCATCAGGCTCATTACAGGGTTCAGTCCCTTACAAGAAATAACTCATGGAGTAATTCTTTGACAGTATTTTCATACATTTGTTGCTGACGTAATTTGAAAAACCTTACTTACATGATGACTGTTTCTGAGACTGCAGTGTAACATCACGCAGCTACTAATGAGCAATTTGTATTATTCACGGCAGCCATCGTGTTGAAATCAATATGACCTTTTATTATCACTTTCAATACAGTCCATTCATTTCAATTTCATTTCCATGAGTTGAATTATTGAGCCTTCATTTTGGAATAGAATAAGGCGAAAACTTGATGTTCAAACAAGTTAGGTAATCCTTCTTCTCCGGGTAATCCTCAGTCAGAAACACACTGTGGTAAAACACAATATTATTGACAAGCAAACTAATCATAATGAAAACCTTTATAGTGTCACCATTTCTGAAGGAGGAGCAAACACTGATCGATATTTTGGCATATCCTGATACCAATAACGGTTTTTTCCGGGATCACAAAAAATGAATGTTTGACGGGACGGCAGACATAAAGAGAGGAGAATGAAGCCCTAGAGGCGTTTCATGCATTATTATAAACGAGACCCAACTCAATGGAGCTTGTTGTTCGCATACATTTCCCGTACATTGAAGATCAAAAACACCACCCCTTGTTAGGGTTGAAATATGATAACATATAGGGTTTCTTATTCGATACATATTAAATAACTTTCACTTCTTTGTTTTCGCTCGTCGATTTTATGGACGTCTGTTCGCCCTTCTCAAAATGATTTCTGAATATACATTTGGGCTGAGAAAAACGTTTCAATATGCTAATGTAGTTTCTGTGTTTGGCAAGCTCAACCTGTTATAAATGTCGGCTGAGATTTTTTTATCATGATCTACGAATGAACAATAGTTTTCCATGATGAATACAACTATTGCACATATATAAATGCAAGTTGAGGGGAGTCGAAGGCTTGTGTGAACTATCACTTTCAAATAACACACCACAATTGCACCATATTCACCCTTTTATTTAATAACTTAATTACACCGAGCTGTGCTCAACAAACGCCCAGACAATTCTAATCAATCCCTCAACGACAGTAATCTTTTACGTAAATATATAAATGATACTATAATCACTCAACACAGTCATATTTTATGTAACGTATGAATAATACTATATCAGAAAGCCATCATCCATCGTGTTTATAGTTGTCGACACTGGTGCCAGTTCACACTTGAATGTTCATTCGACAGTTTTATTTTATGCTTAGTTGACGTTGACACACAATATTCGTTAAAAATTGTAAGATTCACTACACATTCAATTTTCATTATCCAGTATAAACAATAGAGTTTTGAGGCTGTGATGTTCTATGCTCAATTCTCAAATATTTCTGAATTTGGTTCATCTCATGATAAATTTCATAATTTGGAATAATTTTGGTCGTTGCGGTTGGGTGTTCTACAGCGGTGTCGTTAATATAATATGGGTTTCAAAACTTCAGGTTCAATCCACGCTCGAGGCAGAATT
Organism: Zygogramma bicolorata; assembly: GCA_032362365.1. Classification (NCBI taxonomy): domain Eukaryota; kingdom Metazoa; phylum Arthropoda; class Insecta; order Coleoptera; family Chrysomelidae; genus Zygogramma; species Zygogramma bicolorata. Next base: position 20,438 of record JAVJAQ010000236.1, read on the forward strand.
TTTCTGGCTGGCTTGACGCGATAGGCAATTGTTTGCTGTCTAGATACGAATCCTAGATATCGTGATTGCGCTACCTTACAAGACTCCTAGCAGAAACTTGCTACACAAGGCTCTTTCTTCTGAGCGTACTCGAAAGAGTGTTCGATAAAGGAAAGCCTGGGTAAATAAAGGTTGATGATTTATTTTTCTGTATGGTTTCCGACAGTAAGGACAACTTAATGAGTTTATTTACATTCCTCAACCTTGATTGTGTTGGATCCCTTCTAGGTTTGCGGTAGCTCGTGGGTTCTAGAAGTTCTTCAATCTTGCTATTATATTCCTCCGTTTTTAGAACCGTGGCGTTTCCTGGAAGGATCGTGAAACCCTCATCATTGTTCAAGGTTCTCAAGGCTGCAATCTCTTTTTTTTTTCATATATTGCATTTTGGCGGCAGTGCCTTGCTTAGAATATTCGCTGTCACGATCCTGATTTCTACCGCTTTCTCTTCTGGTAAATTCCTGATTGTCGCTTCCGTATTTGCGACTTTTTGTAAAATAGACTTTAAGATTAATTTCTAAATTGGACAAATCTTATTGATTCTAATAACGAATTAATAATTGAATTCAACTGGCCGATACTTGATGAAAATCCATATTAACAAAAATATATTACAGTTTCCTGTATGATTTCCACTTACAATGGGCAAGATAAAAATTTATCTTGCTTGAAGAAGCTATTGTAATAGCGAAACACGTGTCGCGGTTTTGTAAACCCATTGTAAGTGGAAATTTTACAGGAAACTGTAATATATTTTTGTTAACGAATTATTATTATTTTTTCGTACTTTGCAGCCATCCTGAAATGAAAAAAAATCTGAGAAGTTCAAAACATTACATGTGGTCTTTTTAGATGACTTGTCGATTATTTTCACCAACTGCTCAAAGTCAAATATATTTGAATATTTTTTCATTTCAGTACTTATATCACCATGAACGGAATCTGCAGCCATAAAAGAAAGCCCAGGAACATGTAAATACATTTATTCAAATATTTGTACTTTTTTCTCGGCGTATTCTCTTGTATGCCTTCAAATCAGTCGACTTGCGAAAACTCGTCCGCGATTATCAGAAACATAATTTTGGTTATTTGACATAATATGAATATGACCGAAAAAAACAAACAACAGTATCGACTGGTAAACTCTTCATCGGTATCTCACCTGTCAAGACACACTTGAAGTAAAGTAAGAATATTGAAACTACAATATTATCAACGGGGATGCGACGCGTGCATTCGATACCCTAGTCAAAACTCAACTGATACCGAGACAAAGAATAAAGATATTAAAACATAGTAACTGCGATATACTGGACAATTCCGGTTGAGGTACCAGAAAAAATGTTCAAATGGAAATAAATGAAACCCAGTAACTTGACTTGCTGAATTTCATCCAAACGAAGATGTCTATTTTTGAAACTTACTAGAAAATGGCATGCAAAAATCACCCTTATTAATGCTGGTAATAGGGTCAAAAAAGTCCATGTAAGGTAATTTGGCGCGCTGAATTTAAAAATCGATAATAATTCAAAACATAGTGAATCTAGTTACTAGCTTTTTATGTATTACGGCAGAGCATTCCTAGATGTTCTGTTTGTGATTGAACGATGTGGTGTTAGACTTACCCACAAAGTGAACCGAAAACCCACGCACACGGATAGGTACCTGCTCGCACTATCGAACCACCATCCCAGCCGAAAGAGAGGAGTCATATCTACTCTAACGGAACGTGCGAATATGTGAACCAGAGCATCTAGAGTAAGAACTGGAACATCTTCAAGTGACCTTGAGGTCAAATGGATACAGTGTATCTGAGATCAACAGGGCCATGAAACTGAAGAGTTACACTGTTCAAAACAGGGAGGACTCTCAGGTCGTTGAAAATGCATATCTGCCATATATCCCAAGGGTCACTGACAGAATTGGGAAACTCTTGGGGTAATATAACATAAAAACGGATTTCAAACCGACCGAGAAGATCCAACAAAGCCTCAGGACGGCTAAAGACAAAAGAGACCCAATGTCAGCAGCAGGGGTTTATCGCATACCGTGCACCTGTGGAAAGGTATACATCGGTACCACGAAAAGATCCATGGGAACAAGGCTCAAAGAGCATGGAAGGAACTGCAGGCTAGGGCAAACTGACAAATCGGCGGTGGGGAAACACGCACTGAGTTAAGGTAACCACTGGATTCTGTTTGAAAATGCTAAACTGATTGCCCCCAACCAGGGTTACCATAGCCGACTGGTACGGGAGTCGATAGAGATCCACAAACACACGGACAAATTCAACAGGGAAGAAGAAGCGTTGAGTGTAAACAGAATTTGTAATCCCATTCTGAGGAAATCAAGAAAAACTAATGAAATCACGGCAGGTAGTGCGGCAACTAATAATGATGATTATCCTTCGAACCCGACAGGAGTACTTAACACTCCAGACTACCTGCGATATAAATACGCCTTACGAAATCGAAACGTTTAGTCATCAGAATAATAGATGAGAGATGAGTTAGCCTCTGAAGAAGCTAGCCACTCGCGCTAGCGAAACGTTAGGAAAAAATTCCAAAGAACGACGGCCTTCAACCCCGAAGAGAAGGATTAATACGTGTTTATATTGTTGTAAAGATCATTTTAACTCATGTATGCTTCATTCATATACAGCTCAGTGTGAATTAGTCAGAAGTGAGTTTTGCATTAGCTATTCAGCAGTGTAAAATTCACTTCAAAGCCAAAATTACCTAGTTCAATAACATATCGGAATGTAGATACTTGATATGCACCTCTGCTATGGGAGTTTATGAATACCCATCTATGTTATGGACTCAAATACATCATATAACATAATTTTCAGCTAGCAGCTTTCACTCATATGACCTCTGCTTACGTAAAATCGAGATTTGATGAGATTTATGTTGTTATCATATGATATGTATCGATTCTCAGAAGATTGTTGGATTGTGCTTGGATGAAACCACTTTCAGTCATCGTTATAGATTGATTAAAAATCGCCACAGGAATAAGGTTTGAAATATTTCACTCCCTGATTATTTGACTCTCATTTGGTTTTATGGGTTTGAATATTAACTGAATGAGAGAAAAAACTTTTTAATTGAAATGTGACGTTCATAAAGATTCGAAAAAAACTATTTGGGACGATTTCAATTTCCTATCATTCTTTCCTAAATCCACCTCAATGCGTAATTGAATGCCAATAACCTTCGTCCGCTCATAGAACCATTCGATATTGATTCAAGTGACGATAATTATTGGATGATGACATCCAAAGACGTTCCTGTGTGTTTTCTGTGAAGAACACAGTAAAAACACACGAAGTATACCCATCCATCCCAATATATGACAATAGAAATCCAACCGGAGCGTCGAGAAATAATCTATCACATGGCATTTCCCAACTGCCAAACTTTATCGCTCGACTATCTATATTTGGCAAAGTTCAGATCCGGATAAAGACGGTGTTTTGTTACCCGAACTCCAGCTGGTTGTCCTTCGGTAAACTTTACGGATGAAAACACACAACAAAATCGAGTGTTGTTTCAGAGTGAAGCTAATTCATAAATAAGCCACTTCATCGACCCCAAAACTGCGAACTTTAGGGACGCTCACTCGGTCGTACTTTGAAGGATCAATGGGAGCCTTTTGCTTTCGTCCTTTACTTTCCCCTTTCCGAATTATAGTCGAGGTCAGGTTTCACTCTCGATAATTCCCTGGTGTCGGAAAAACGGAATGTACAAAACCAGTTCAACTTACTAAAAATATATTGAGTATTTCTTCACGTTTTTTTAATCTGATGAACTAGCACTTTCATTTGTTCACATACAAATTCATATATTATAATTCTACTGGAGTTTGAATATCTACTTCATGAACAACCATTCAAATATATGTTTGCTGAGAATTATCATGACCAACGCTGACAAGTTACACCAATGTTCGTAATATAACGGATTTGACTGTTGGAATAACAAAGAATACGTACCAAGACCTTTATTGTATATTATTCATTAGGGCATGGGTGTATTACTGGCTCAGCATCGATATTTTTGTTTTCAACTGATCCTATTGAGACTTTCCATCACATTCACAGTGTGTCACATCGAAAGTCCATTTGAACTTTGGGGTGAACAAGTAATGTTATCGAAAAAGGTTCAAATCATTCACCAATATCTTCAGAGTATTGTTCAAAACCTCCGCGTTTCAAAATTACAATTTCATAACAAAAATACTTCAGAAAGATATAAGATAACGAACACATGGAATAATTTGGGAATTCAGAAAAAAATTCATTTTATTTCTGGTCCAATAAATATTAGTGAAATGAATAATTATTAACCTGAATGTGTTATTCAACACCTGCTGTTGAGATGGTGTTAGTTTTTTGGGACTATCAATCCTCAAAACAATGGTCAGTGTTATTATTACGAAATCCACATGGAGTGCTCGATCAATAGGTGTTCCGAGGGCACACCCTGTATATTGTTCAATGATATCAGAAGTGTTATTGCAATGACATCCAGAACTTTCAAACGAAAAATTCTATGAGTTGGATTCTTGGGCCGCAGAAAATTGATTTAATTGAGGGTAATGTAGTAATCATTGCCAGTTTTGGCTCTTTCAATTATGTATTGTTAGTTCAGATATTAAAATGTTGGAAACGAATTTTATCAGCTTCTTTATATTCTAGGTACACTAAATCAACACTGGTAAAGGCATTTTTCTGAAGAAATTGCTACTACCAAAGTGTTAACGAAGGAAAAATTTGTTTTTATTCTGTCATGTGGAAGAAGTGAACTAGATTTTCAAAAACTTCTTCTGTTTCAAGTATGTCGTGTAATATTTGTGGACTTATGTGTGTCTCACGATATTTTATTCTGAATTCTGTACCTATATGCTACTTTATTCGTTTGGCAGTTGGCTTTTCGAATTCATAAATGGCAGTTGCTGTCACCAGACGAGGAGGGTAATTCCACGTCAAATTTTGGATGCTAAGGCTATTTCCGAAGAGGCATGAATTCGGCCGTTTGTACGAAGAAAAGGTCTTGAGTAGATTTAAATTAGAACTAGAGAGTTGGCAGCTCTTTTCTAGGAGGTTACGAAGTTGGAGTTTTGAAAGAAAACTCGACTTTGTATATAAAATATTATATTGAATAAAAAAAATGAAAAACAACAAAAAAAATAATATAAAACGGTGGATGATAAACAAAAACGAAAGAAAAACAAAGTTTTGGTTTACAAGACAATAAACGATTAAAAACTGAACAGTGTACTGAAGGTACTAATAGTTTTTACTACCTAACAACAACATCTATTTTTGCGTGCCTTCGCCGACTATGCTAGCGTATACGGAGAGTGATTGTAATACTCAGCTCGACCAGCCTATGCCATATTGATACTGGAGTGGAATTTAAAAGAATCAAAACCAACGAAATTATTCGATCCACTCTGTATACTACTTTTCGGCTAACTCCTTCCCAAAATTTACCTAAATGTTATTCAGACAAGTACATAAATCTCTCCAACGAATAAATTCCAAATTCTCCTCGGCTATTCCAAAACTTTGCGTTCTCAGGTAGTCGTAGTAATCCGTTATTCAATGTCGTGGAAAACCTCACTTCACGGAGAACAATTCACTCGCTTTACCGGCCACGGGAGGCAAAATAATTATTCAGAATTTTCCTCTATATATCCACTAGAAATACGCTCAAGCTAACATTTCTTTAATTCCCTTACGAAACCCTATAAATTGCGCTATTTCTCCAATCTTTGAAAAAAATTATTATCGCTCAAATAAAATACTCGACCGCGCGTCGTTTCCGTTCTAATTCGCTCGGTACGTGGCGTCGTGACTTTTTCTCCAAAAGTCAACTCGCTTCCCTTCGCGAGAAAAACCTCGCCGATGACTAACTCTGCTTCCCTATCCGAAATTTCTGTCACCTCCGTCGATCAATTTTCGGGAGGCTATCTTTCCCTAGGAAACAACTTCAATAGGTCGAAATCATAATTAATTAGCCCATAACCCCGCCTTTTTCAAGATGGGCTCCAAAACTCAATTCTCAATTCTCGCGGCCCAGCTTTCCCACACGTTTCCTGACGTTCGCAAAACCTTTCCCAAGTATTGTTTGGGTTATAGCGTCCTGGGTACAAGCTCAGTAACTTGATATATTTATTTTATCCGATAACTCTCTCTGAGGCCCTGTGTTTGAAGCAACATTGTAGCACCCACTTGAGACACAAGTGGTCTTCCATAAACATCTTTCTCCCGCCAGCTTAGCCAGTAATTTTAATCTTTCAATTTCTTCGTGACTGAAATCCATCGTTTCGAAGCTATAACTTTTTACGAGCTTTGCCGGTAAAATTCGTGGCTCCATGCATTGATTCTATCTTCTAAAAAACTAGCTAGATACCTGGCTTTGCTAGGTATTACAGTCGGCGATTGATTATACATTTTCAATTTCATTCAATTATTGTTTATGACAGTTCATGTGGGTTCTTTCTTGTTTTGTATCGGTTTGTAGGGTATTCTGTACAGGGTGAGTAGAATGAAATGAATTGCAACACTCGTCAAAGCCTCAATATTTTATTTCGCCCCAATAATTTCTTCAAATGAGCTCGAGATAGTTGAATAGGTGATACAATGTGAGTTCGAACCACTACGGTTCAGGTAACGAAACTTTCAATTTTATGAAATGTTGGCATCAATCAAAAACTCGATATCGAAATTAATTCTGTTTCCCGTACCATCATCACCCAAAATCAACAACTCGTGCACAAATTGCCACTTCAGATATTATCACGTTGGAAATACGTCTTTATTTACGAATACTTGAAGTAAAACAGCATAAGGGGCTTTATCATCTAAACACAACTTCGGTGTAATTAACATATGAATACACCGTGAGCCATCCTTCATTTCTAGGGGTTTTGTAAATTCATTCCTCTATATTGTTTGTTCAACATCTTCATTTTCAAAACAAACTTGATACTGGCGAATAATTCTGACGCCATTTGAATAACGTATGAAAGCAATGGAAAAGCTATTTGCACTTACGTCCTATATGAGTATTGAATTTCATACTGATGATTGAAGAAATACAACAAAATTCATCATCATTTTGATATGCGATGAAAATGGTGGAATAGGACTGGCCAAGAGGTGATGAAAATCCAAATACAGTTTACTGCAGAATTTTCACAATGACCGCGACACGTGTGTATAACAATAACAAAACTCTCTGCATAGCGAAGGCACGTATTGCGGTTTGGTAAACCTTGTTATACTGACAATTCAACTCATATATAAAATATCCCATAAGCCGCCGTGATTTTGTCATTATGACAGCGAAAAAACTTTGCCCTAAGTTTTCCAGCGACAAGAGTTAGGTTCCGTACCTAACTCTTGAAAGCATAGCAACCAGAATTGTAAACAAATCTCTGACGGCGTCTTTGTCAATTTTTCACTTGCGTTGACAAAAGAGTATATCTGATCCGTGAAAATGAAATATAAGAATTGTGTTTTTAACAATTGTACTTTTCCATTGAATTGAATAAACTAAACTGTATTCATTAAATTGTCGTAACGAATTACACTCGAGCTTTTTGTTGTCGAAGAAAACTTGACATTCATGATTCGAGTTTAGTTGCCTTCCGGCAAATTTACTCAAAAAACTGCCAGATAAAATTACTCGTAATTTTTTCAGAGGCAGTTTTTTTCGTTGAGTTGCTAGGCAACAAAATTCTCATCGAAGTGAAAATATTAGGAAGAAAAATAATCAGTCGTCACCAAGAGGGCATCATCGACTAACCATTTAAAAAAGGGGACAGGGTTTTTGTTATTCTTTCATTTTGTCCGAAAATATCACTGAGAATCGCACAGGCAATTGTGATATTTTTTGTTAAACATGGATGGATTATCATGATTATGATTATTCATGAAGTATCAGTCATTTTGATTCAATCTTTCAATTTGTGTTATGAGGGGATCAAAAGTTGTTTTGGTTATTTCTGAATAGAAATATAATTTCTCATAAAACGATTTCGTATTCAACGATTTTATAATTATTCATTATTTTTGGTCTGGAGAGATTCCATGACTAACTTATTACCTACTTGTATTTACGACAGAAAATAGACTCATATACAACTGAGCTCTGCTCATTCTCGGCAGAACAAACGAATACACAAAAAAAACTCCTGTTATTCGAATAAGTTGATGTTTACATTGTGTTTCACTGTATATGGTAACATTAGCATCAGGTATGGTTATGCAATGGATTTTCGAAAGCAGTTTGAAGAGTTTCATGAGTGTTTGCTGAATTCAACGCACAGAGTTTGTACTAATGGAAAGTGTCAAATTCCCAATTCAAAACGTAGTGTTCCAAGTATGGTGAGAAGCATAAATGCTGGTAACCAAGCTAAAACCAACGGAGGCTGGCCAAGTCGTCAATGCTGGATAAAAATATGAAGAAAGGTAATATACAAAGAAGAGTCGATGCCCACTTAATGAAAAGGAACGATAAAGGTTGAGATCCAATCTCTCCGAAGAATATTATTGTTGAAGAAAAAGGGTGAATTTCAGTGATGATGTAGACATATCCAAGGTTTTTTCCTTACAGAAGTTGCCTAATGCAGTGAATAAGTTCCTCCTCACTTCATCAGTTCAGATACTGAGGTAGAATTCGGAAATAGTTTTATTTTCAAGAAAATGCAGAATAATAATATTTCAATTCTTATAAAAACACTCTTCAATCCGAAAAAAAAACTAGAATAACTTAGCAACATTGCAAGATCAATTTAGTCTGCAACAAAAATCATTATTTCTCTCTAATAAGTGATACCTAATGTACCTATTCAAAGGGTATTTTCATTAGGCATAGGCAAACGGGATCACTACTGATATAACTGTACCAAGGATCTGATTCCAACAGTTTTGCGGGGAACTCCCAAAAAAAATTATCAAATTCTCATATACCTACTCGAATAGGAAGGACGCATATAATCATCTTTCCACTCATTTCAATTTTTCGAGTGTTGCGTAGTTAAAAAAACCGCTAGGGATATATAATATTCAATTTTCCCCAAGAATCCATAGGTGAATCGGCAGCGTGAGTTATTTTCCATATTCAAATTCAGACTCCCCAAAGAATGCCCCAATAGGGAATTCCCGTGAATAACCCATTAAACCATGAATTTGCCACAGCAAAAAGAAATCTCTATGAAACTGCTCAATTCCCAATACATCCTCCGCCGAAACAACAAATCGAATGAACACAGAGCTGTCGCACAGCAATAAATCTCGCAGACACTAAGTCCATCCCGTTCCTGATGTCAGAAAACCGCACTTGTAACGGTTTTTCAAACCCTCTTTCACACACGCATATAGGGATTCCTCGACGAAAGGCTCCGAAAGCCCCGAAGGATTACTTTTGTGCCTCCATTTCGTGGTCGAATGAGCTTTCCATATGCCGCGCATCGGTCTTTTCACAACTCATCTATTTCCAGAGGATTAAGTGTATGTGCTTTTACGTCGGCGAGTCAAATTCGGAATTGATTAGGACCGTGCGCTGTACGGGCCGATAAGCGATTATGAATGCTTCGACGGTTGGAAATTTCAATTTGGAATGCCATGCTCTCCCGATGAAAAATAGACATCTACCGGTGATTGATATTTAATACGGCGAAAGTTAGCGATATATAGAAATAATATGTATGAATAAAGGTTGATCACGAAAAAGTTGATAGATAATGATAATGTGAACAATTTGGCCTTGGCGAGGAGGTGACAAAAATTGGAATGAGTTTCATGTTTAATTTTTTGATGATGTGTTGACGGTGTAGATGAATCAGCACCCACTCGCAAGATTCGGTATTGGTACGTCTGGTGACGGCGCACCTTGAATTATTACAAACAATCATATGTACTCTATGAAAAATGTTTGAAAAAAATGCGTGAAATTGCTCAGACACCATACTTAGATAACGCAGAAAGTCAGCAAATCGCATAAGAAAAGACTAGAGTTTCGTAATTGATGAGCATTCGCTTGCTACCTATCACATATTATAATTACAAAAATTACTTATACCCTCACCTGATCCTCCGAGTAGCTGTTAACTCCATAACACTCTTTATATAATATTGAAACATAGCTCCTGCTGTTGTAAGACGGAAAACTGCTGAAATGGATCTTCCGAAAATATTTAGTATATTGTCTTGGGCCCCTGCCTCTCAGTGTTGTATTTCTTTGAACTACTACTTTATTTAGCAACAGTCTATTCATCCATAACTATTTCTCATTTTATCTGCTTGAAAAACTTATAGAAAGTTCACGTCACCGTGATTTCACGCAGTTGTTGTAGTTTGGTTGCTTATCATTAAAACACTTCCATTCGTTTTGTTTCTTTCGTTTATCCAGCAGACGAACGTCAACCCGCAGAAGTCGAAACTTGTGCGAGAAATGGATCAACTAGGCTTTATATTTCAACGTGGAATAACAGAACGGTGTACGGCGAGGAATTGAACCCCAGTCCACCGCTTGATAGCGGATGCGCTTCATTCTAACAGTGAGCGCACTTTGGATACGTTCTCGTACAAAATTAGATAAGCCGAACCCTCCAAGTATTATAGGAACACGCAGCATGGTACGAACCTCGTCCATAGATATTAGAATATCTATGGACGATGGTACGAGTACATTGTGTAGGTAAATAACACTCAGTATAACGAACCTAATTTTATTTGTTCATTCATTCATCCATATATATATAACTCATTATTCTTTGGTATATATATAATTACATACGTTTTCAGAGCCTACTCTCACTGGATATTCGGGTTACACCTAGACATGGAACTGCCTGCTATTGTGCTTTCCGTTCAAACAGTGAGAATGAATCACGTGAGATTCATTAGGCAAGATAGATCTACTGTGTACTTAAACGAAATCGGAATGTTACTATTGAGCCATAGTTCATTTTATTGAAAAAGGAAACACGAAGTCATCTCCACAACATATGTTGTGGAGATGACTTCGTGTTTCCTTTTTCAATAAAATTGGTCTTCCACTATGAGTATGGACTACTACCTTCACATAGTTTATTTGTTTATAAATCTTGATCAGCTGAATGGAGAGTCTCATGCCAGGCGAGCCTAGAATTATTAGTGCCGTATCATCCCCATAGCATTTTATACAACCTTCGAAATTATTTATGTGGTATATATTGTCAATACATGTAAAGAACACTATTGGTTTGTTTCAATTCCTTCAACTGGCTAAGTACGTCTTTCAACCTAATTTTTGATAAGTTGCAGTAATTTCCACAATATTACAACTCTCAAGTGTCTCCAGCAGAATCTCACGTGACACGGTATCACGAGCTAATCTTCCAGATGATTCGTCAAGAGAAGTTACGATTTATTTCATTTTTTCATTCCCGTAGTGATTCCGTCGGAACTTGAAGAACATTCATTCTCCAGTTTTAATATAAGTATAGTTACTTCATTTGTCGTGAATGCTTCTAGAAACAGAACGGGGTTCTCATTCATAGAGTCTTCTGGTATATTTGAGTGCTAAATTTTCTCAGCCATAACTATACCAATATTGATAGGGAAATTATTGAATGAAGTGGCTCATCACATTTTCTCCATCTTCATTCTGTATTATCTTTTTTTTTGAGAGGATTTCCTTTCGCATCTTCAAGTTTATTTCAGTAATAAGTATTTCTTGTAGTCTTATTACTTTTTCAACTTCATTGCGATATTGTTTATGTAAGTTATGTTGGTTCTTCTGAGAAATGTGATATCAATCTTGTTTTCAGTTCGTTTCTCGCTATAAGAGAATATATGAGTCCCGTTAGGATCCTTGGCTTGAGTCTACGTATTATTGTATTACCGAATGAATATTTTTTTGTTGTGTTCGAAACAATTCTCTGTGATGACTTGATAAAACAATTGTATCATTTGAGGAAACAACGTCATGTCATGTTTCAGATTGTAGTAGTGTTTTCTGTTTGGTATAATCAACTTTGGTAAAACTATTGATCATTTTATTAGTTTGTAGCATTCCAAAATGCTAGCATTACCTTTTTCTCATGATAACCCAACATTCAGGTTAAATCTAGACTCCATTCTTCAAGTTTGGATAGGAGCCAATATTCAAGCTAAAAATTATTCAACTTTTTCATTGGCTTGAAATTATCGTTATCCACTGATTCATTCAATCATTACCAGTGATTTAACGAGAGTTTTCCCTATTTTTTCATACATATAGGTAGTTTGTAAATATGTAAATATGATCTTCTGAAAGGAATCTCGGCACAACAATCCACATCCATTCAAATTATACTCCCTGTATATGTCAAAATGGGTCGAAAACGAAGTGCGTACTGTATTTTAGATGTTCGCCTTTCGAGCCCTGAAGATTCTGATCAGGCCTTACCGAGATAGCATTGAGAAAGCGAATGTGCTTAGCTGAATTTGCCGTGAAGTTATCATTTTTCAGCCAAGAAGTGCCACTGGATTTTTCAACCATATCTGACCTTCGTAGTTTCCCATCACAGTTTGCCGCCTTGAGATCCAATCACGCCTAGCGATTGGAGCCGGATTGGAAACGGGAGTTTTTTTTTACGCCGATCCATTCAAAAGCAGCCCCGTTGGTGTGATCTTCTCATTAAAATTCATCCTTCCTCGCAACAAGCCAGATTTGTATATATATATATATATATATATATATATATATATAATAATAATAATAATAATAATAATATTTATTTTTTATTATTTTATTATAATATTTATTTATTAACCATTTTTGATACACTTGGTATATGTGGTAAGTCAAGGTAAATGTACTATGAACTATAAGCAAAAGAGGACAATAACATTCAGAGAACATGGTCAACAAACAAGAGAAAAAGTTGAATATACGGTTTATACTCATAACACTTTAAAAGAGTTTAAAAATTGACAAAACATTAATATGTAAAAATATTATAGGTAGGTATAGTCTAAAATTTCTTATCATTCACAACCCTAAAAAAAAGAGAGTTCAAACACATCGATAAAACATGAGTATATAAACATATATAGTCTAAATTCCTTATCATTCCTCATCATAATAGAACACAAAAAAAGAATGAAGATAATATGTGTGATCTAAATCAATTGTTGTTGAAAATAACAAAAAAGATATCAAGTTAAGTTTGAGTTGATTGAGAGATCGTCACTTAGGAAGTCCTGGCAACTATAATAGCACTTTTCTAATAGAAGGTTTTTAACATCTTTGTGGAATTTCAAGTCATTTGAGACCCTTTTAAATTCATCCGGTAATTTGTTGTAGCACAAGATAGCATTGTACTCTGGAGACTTCTTAAACAGTGTCATGCGATGTTGAGGAATTCTCAATAACTCTCCATTCCTGGTATTATAATTATGTATAGTGGCATTTTCCGTGAAGAGATTCAAGTTTTGCCTAGCAAACGTTATACATTTCAAAATATATATGGAAGGTGCTGTTAAGATTTTTTTCTCTACAAAGATATGACGGCAACTGTCCCTGTAATTCATATTGAATATGAGCCTCACTATTCTTTTCTGGGCAATAAAAACTCTCGTAAACTCCTTCGCCCTACCCCACGTCATAATATTAAAATTGATATGAGTATATACCATCGCATAATAAATGCTGAGTAATGCTGATTCATTCAAAGTTGATTTCAGCTTCTTTATGGCATAGTATGCTTTATTGATCTTTGAGCATGTATGATCTACTTGTTTGTCCCAGTTTAGATCAGCATCCAAGTAGGTACCCAGAAATTTCACTTCCATAGAATTCTCAATCTCATTGATGACAGGATCATATGGAGTATTTTTCCTAAAGTGGAATCTCATCGTAACTGACTTGGACGTATTCAAAATAAGTTTATTTCTTTGACACCATGCACTGAACTGGTCGACAATACTCTCTGATTTGCAGATAAGCTGCTCAACATTTTGTCCCGATAGAGTTATAGTGGTGTCATCAGCAAACATAGTAATATGCCCGTCTACTATATATTGCGGTAAGTCATTTACATATAGGAGGAAGAGTAGAGGGCCTAGGACCGAGCCTTGAGGCACACCGAGTTTAATATTTTTAGACGATGACTGTGACCCATTACAAAGTACCGTCATGTTTCTTTCACTCATATATGATAGTAACCAGTTTATTATATTTTTCGGGAAACCCAATCTAGATAATTTGGGAATTAAGAACTCCGAGCACACAGTATCGAAAGCCTTCGATAAGTCAAAAAATAGAGAAAGGACATATTTTTTATCATCAATCTCTCGATATATAAAGCTCATCAGATGGTAAGAAGCTGTTTCAACAGATTTTTTTTTTCTAAAGCCATGCTGAGATTTGCATAAAACATTATTATTTTCCAAATGGTCCATAATTCTTATCGAAACTACTTTTTCAAAGAGTTTTGATATGGAGCAGAGTAAGGATATTTGCCTATAATTGTCAATTTCCGTCACACTTCCTTTTTTATGTACTGGAATAATTATTGCTCTTTTTAGAACAGTGGGAAAGATACCTTGTATTAGAGACTGATTCATAAGATAAGTGAGTGGTTCAATAATTGCAGGAATAATTTTCTTTAGAGTAATTATAGACAGTTCATCATAGCCAGCAGATTTTTTATCTTTCATTTCGGAAAGAGTACTGAATACCTCATATTCCGTTAGAGGATTTGATGGAAATGGCAGAAATACGCCTACTGTCTCATTGACGGTACAGGGTAGCGACAAGTTTTGTCCAAAGTGGTTATAAGCAGCATCTTCGGCTGCATTTGAGAAATGTTCAGCAAATAATTCAGCTGTCGCGTCAACCCAATTTCATTCTTTCCAAGTTCATTGTTGATTATGTTCCATGTTTCTTTCGTTTTATTTTCAGACTCGCCTATTTTATTACTGAAAAACTTTTTTTTTGCCATATTTATTTTCTGTTTATGCTCTTTTAGTTTTGCTTTGTAACCTTCGAGAAAGTCAGGTTCTACCTCACGACAGTTAGACAGGAGCCAAAATAAATCCCTCAAGTTCCTTCCTTCCTCAATAATTTCTTGAGATATCCAACGTTTAGGGTTTTTATTAACAACTACTTCCTTTTTTGGGCATGATACATCAAAATACCATAGAACAGTTTCAAGAAAATAATTAAAAGCATCATTTGACGTCATGAGATTGATGAGAGTCCAGTCTTCGTTCAGAAGTCATATATATATATATATATATATATATATATATATATATTCATCTAATAATTTCAATTCCTGTCCTCTTTCAAATTTGATACGTAATACTTATCCTAGTATAAGCTGCCAAAAAAACTGAATTCATGTATGTATATTCAAGGCATACTGCATTTTTTGATTATTTTTAGTACTTGTCACTAATGAAATTACATAATCATTTATAATTTGTGAATGCCATCACACAGTACTGAGAGAACGCAAATTGAAGATCTTGATCATACATTTTATGTATATAGTAACTTGAATTCTTGAGACAAGTTTTTTTACCGAGATAGATTTGGTTCGATGTTGCGCTGCTTTTTATATCTCTCCGCGGCCTCTTTGAACAGAATATTTTCGTGAAAAATGCAGGAGTGTTTGAACTCTGCTAAAATATGAATTTCTGTATATATTAGATTCGATAGAAAATGCACTGAGGATCTTCAGTTCCTTATTATTTTTCACCCAAATTCTTTTTCAGGTTGCTCAACAACAAAATCATTAGTAGTTTTGTTTCCTGGTTTTACAAAACCGAATATCATATTCAACATTTATTTTCAACTAGGTGCTGCCCAACATTTTTTTTTATTTCTATCGAATACCACTCCTCACCTGCGGCCTTATGCTCGCCAGACCACAGCTGCCGGAGCTGACTTTTCCACATAGAAAAAGGTCATAAGTTTTTCCAAAATTCCTGAATGATGTCATAGCCGCCTGGAGTACTGAGTAATGATCTGTTATATTACTTTCAATGATTGTTGACTTGGGAACAGTAAAATTATCCAAGCATCAGGTTGATTCATTAGTTATTCCTCTAGGCTCAATTATAAAGGAAGAAAAACCATTTTTAAAAACCCCACGGTACATAATGCAGTCATATCTCCAATAAAAAATTCCGAATATTCTTCGTCATTCTACAGTATGCTTTGGTTCATTATTGAAATTTTGCATGCTAGTAGAAGGGGTCTCTAAGAAGATTTCATTTCCACCGTATATTTCTAATATGAGTGTTCTTAGAAGTTTCATTTCTGTCAATAAGATCGTTTCAACATTGACTGATATTGATTTTTGATATTTATAATAAGGTCATCAATCTGCTTGTGTTTTGGATTATCATAACGATTTGAACAAATGGAGATGTAGAAATAACTCAACGACTCCAATCTTCAAGTCTCTGGTATCACGATTATATAACACCTATCAATATTGTTACGTTTTTACTCTGGCTTCGACAATTGGTACGGAAAAACAAACAACTGTATTGCAATAAACTCAACTAATGACTAAACAGCAAATTCACAACTCGATAAATTACTCGAATAACTATTACTGTTTCGCCTATTTATTCATTTGATCGCTGTCTGTGATCAACTAACTCATCGATATTTCTGAAACCTTCGTGATAGTTCTCACTGTGTGTAAACAAATATGGTTGGTTCGAACATTCTCGATAAATCGCGATGACAGTTGATGGGCGTGGTCTTCTACCAAAACATAAAGGCAAATGCCTATAGGAAGCCATAGGCGTATAGAAAGGGTTTCCAGAATTTTTGTTTATCGTAGAATTCGTAACAATACCCCCTTCCTGAAGTTGGTCGACCCGAACAACATATGTCTAATTATTGGAGGGCCCAATTGTAGGGGCTCGGTCTTTCTACATGGACGCACTTTGGCTTGCTTCGGATGACAGTTAGGTCGTTTATATTTTTCTTTAACAGATAACGTCGTTTCCAATGCTGCTGTGACTTGGGACTCAATCCTTTTTGTCGCTGTGGGCGATATAACCAGACTGCATCGCCCTATTTGAAGATAAATGGAATTAACTTTTTGTATTACCTGATCTTAATCTTGCCACTGATCATCTGCAGCTTCGTTCTGGCAAAGTCGTGGACAGTCATCAATTTTCCTTTCGAGTTCCCTACATAATGTGGCAGCGACATATTCGGTTCCATCAGCCTCAAGTCTGCCGAACATCAAAGATTCAAAGGAAGTTTCAACTCCCTACAAGTTAACAACATGAAGAGTGTGTACCCGGTAGCTTCATGTTCATGTTCGATACGCCAACAGAAACAGAGGTGCCAGCTTGTCCCAATTCTTTTGGACACGAGCATTTGTAATTGTTGATCGTTTGCTTGTCTATAGACCATTTCATCCGAGTGGGGATGGAGAGATGTTATCCTGGTTTTCTTCATCCCCAGCATGCCCATCATCTCCCTACAAATATCTGATTCGAAATTACGGACCTGGGGCATGTTTCATAAAAGTACAAGTATTGTAGTTACAAGAGAAACACAAAGGAACACGATGCTAAATAATTGTTTTTCACTCGTTTTTTACCTGTACCTTCATTGTGTTTCTCTTGTAGCTACAAGACTTGTATTTCCATGAAACAGGCTCCTGATCAGAATGGATTTCTGAGGGGTACTCCATGCCTGGAGATTACATTCTGCAGAAGAGCTTCAGAAACCTTTTTCGCTTCTTAATTGGATATACGAGTACTCCAGGCCATTTTGAGAAGTTGTCCATAACGACCATCGGGTACATATTTCCACAAGTTTCCAAGGGCAATGGTCCTAGCATGTCCACCGCGATCCTTTCGAATGAACACCTAAGAGGCTACTTCGGTCGAACCCCATGTAGGTCTGGTTTGAAATGTATTAATTAAGGGATTTGTTCGATGGGATAGTAAAGGTTTCAAAGAATTGGAAAGCATTTGTGAGTCGTCTCGTTTGTTGAGGTATTGAGGGCGTTTGTTGACATATACTGCTTCGCCAATTATTCTGGAGTGGAGTTTTTTGCTGTGACAGTGGTCTTCGTGTCGTTGAAGTCAATTTTTTATCCGAATTCGTGGTTATGTTTGAAAAGAGTCGAGGTAATGTCCGAATTACGTACTGCTAGTTCGTGCTCGTAGGACCTATTTGATACTCGTCGGTTCGTTTGTCCTATGTATGTTCTCAGGCAGCCGTGACAAGGAATTTCATATATTCCTTGTGATTCGTTGGATATTATCGCTATATTTTGGAGATTAAGCTTCTTATTCGATGTCTTTCAGCGTCTCAAAGCGTGACATCATTAATTTTCTTGTCACAAAAGAGAATAGGTTAAAGGAATGGTCAAGTCAACAGAAATAAACATTATTTCCTTCCTCTCCTTTACCTCTTTCAGCTTAACATATGGAGAGCGCTCTCCTGAGACCGCCAGGTTCCGCTTACAGTGTCTTAAATTCTGACCTCATGACTTATTCGCTCGAATAGCACCGCTTAAAGACGCTTCACGCGTCTTAATCGCCAAAATATAGATTATATCTTTAGGTGAGCGCGGAAAGAGGATATTTGATTGTTTGCTGTGAAAACTGTCTTGATGTCGTGTCAGAATTCGGCTCACTTTATCAGTGACTACCCGAATGAAAGGAAGGAAGGCTTTCAAGCGTTCAGCCGGGTCTTCCGGAGGCTTGGGATGCGAGTAGCAGGTTTGTTGGCGTTGATTGGTTCTCTGGTTCTGGGGGTAGGAATAATCGTTTTGAAGAAGGGCTGATGTGAGCTTTTTCAGCTCACTGGGTCCATTGTGGTCATCTGTGATTGATGGATCTATCGATAAGAGAGTTCAGTACGGAGCTCACTTGGGCTGGATGATGGTGGGAGTTGGCATTGAGATATCTGTTGGTGTGCGTGGGTTTACGGTGTACAGTATAAGTGAAGTAATAGTTGGATTTTGTGTTATGGACATCTAAGAAAGGAATAGCGTTGTTCGTCTCCTTTTCCAAAGTGAATTTTATATCGAGGTGAATATTAATAAGGTGTTTGAGGAAGATGTAAAGGCTTCCGGATTCACGAGGCCAGATAGCAAAGACATCATCCGCATAACGCAGCCAACACGCCGGCTTCAATGCAGATGTGTCAATGGCTCTAGAATCAAAATCGTCCATGTAGAGATTTGCAAGTACCTACTGGCGCAAGAGGGTCAAGGAGACTTAGACCTCGCCACCAAGTCGCAAAGAAGTCTTGAGAAGTCGACAGAAGAACGATTCCAAATGCAGTTCAATCGGAAGTGCCAGTATTCACATATCACACAAGTTTTTATAGTGACTTTTTCATTATTTTTTCAAACATAAATGATATCATTGTAAAACCATACATCCTTGATGCATACATTATTGATTGAGTGAAATATTTTAGTCACACTAGGCGGTTATATTAGATCGGTCTGCTGTATTCTCACCGTCGATCGCTACGGTCAAGCACAACAGTCTGACAGCTTGCATAAAAATATTTCAATGCTGCATTACACACCTTATAGAGCGAGAGCTCATGGCAATATTATTGAATCATTTGACCCTCAGCCATATCAATAGAATAAATATTTTCATTTGGGAGATTGAGGCATGAAACGATAGCGAATATAACTTTTCAATAAAGTACCTTGTAGAATTGTACTCACCCCAGATTTTTCAGATAGTGATAAAGTATGGATGAGAAACCTATCCTGTCCAACGTGACAGCAGCTATTATAAAAATGTATTCATATATATGATTTATTGAAAACTATCCAACAAATCAGTTCTCAGGTGAATATGATCCTTTCGATAAGTTATTTGTTCGCTATCTTTTTCTGTTTCGTCGTTCCGCTGAGCAAACTTGTCCATTCAATTCAATGGCGTACAGTGTCCACAGCATACGTTGATTCCGCAGCGTTTTCACCGCATACGGTTTTACACATATGACTGTGTGCGACATCGCACTAATAGTGTTGCAGCTAACAAACAGAACCCCTTCCATAAACGAATCACACTCATTAATAAAACCCAAAGTGAATTCACGCCACATCACTGTAAACTTTCATAAATGAGTAATTGAATCAACACATACTCCACAAAGGGGTGCAAATTGTTTTCAATTCATCCACGTGCTCCTCCATTCTCTTTTACCACGCATTAAGCAAAAACAAAGGACCGCAAATTTTAGCGAAATTAAAAGAGGCCTTCGTGAACTTTTTGAGCACCTCCTCGTGAACCGGAATCCTAATTGATACGCGAGCCTTTTGTTATATCGCATATGAACGTGAGAGTTTTCGTCATACACGAAACAAAAGGTATTCGCTGGCCTTGCCTCGCTTTCACGGTTTCCACAATGGAGACCTCCAGCTGTTTTTGGTGGGGGTTTTGTAAAAACTTATGCCACCAGTTTAACGGCTTCTAAGTCGAGAACAATGAACGTCATGATTTTTGTGGATTATTGTTGGGGAATGGTTGGTTAGTTATGTTGAAGAATTGATTTCATCCACAACATATTTCTATTTCTCTATTTCTAACATATTTCCAGGTACTTTCAGTGTGAGTAATTGTTCACTCAGAAGAGAAAGTGGACGGAAAAGAACTTGGCCTAAGTGATTTAAACAGCACTTGAAGAAGTTGGAGTTGATCTTTATGAAAAGTTTTAATTTTAACACGATTAAAGCATACAAGTTGACCGTTCTTTCTTGGCCTCTAAGATTTGGACGCGCAGTAGCTTTCCAGAGCCAATGTGACGTTCAATGAAGAATTTGATTCATACCAATTGAGAGACATGTAAACAGTTGAACACAACTGCAGATAATGGATCATTTCATACTTGAAAGAAGAAACTGAGAGAGCATTGCTCATCCCGAATGGCTAGAGGTATTCGGAGAGAAAATTTCATGCCAGATTGCATTCAAAATGAATAATTTCAAAATTTCATTTGCTTCCTTTTCGCCTTGGCAAAATACCGGCAATATATAGACTGGAATTTGCCATCACGAAGCTTGTTGCAACTAAACATTAGTACCAAACTGATATTTTTTGCACGTTGGGCTAGCCATTTATATAATTCACCATATGAGATAGTGCTATCCGAAGAGTTCTTGGTCGGATATGTACTTTGTCCATTGCTACTACTTATTCCAATTAGTCCACATCCGACCAAAATACTTTGCGGGTAGTTGTTGCACTACCTTATATTGTAAATTTAATAAGTAGCTAACCCCAATAATACATTGTAATACATTTTCAAGAAATTGACCGTAAGAATATTGAGTTGGTCAATTTTTTGAAAAAACGTACACTTTTCGTCCGATATAACTCGCCATCCGTTGGACTTATGAAAAAAAGTTTAAATTTGAATGTGACATCTTTGTCGTGGGTTCAACCATTAAGGAGTTAAATCGGAAAACCAATTTTTTGAACTTTCAATCCGAAATGGCGAATCGCCCCCGCCCCCCCCAAGGTGCAAAACTTGTTTTTTTTTTATCAGGGTTCCTAACCTTATAACATATCCCAAAATCAGAGTTACTCCACCTTTTTCACCCTCGCCTTTTTTTCTCTTCATTGATTGGAGTATATAGATTTGCCAATCAGATTTCTTGTTCCTCAGTGACTAGCTTAGTTTGAGCCTTCATTGAATAGAACGGTCCAATTGGTCAGAGCAAAATATTTGCTGCCACTTCGTTTTAATTATTGATAATGAGTCGTTTTCGAAATTACAGTGTATGCATTTCATGCAATAAATACCTTATATCATCGTACTCTCTCATATTTGGCCAAACTAATGAAAGAATGCGGGTGCATTTAGAAAAAGAAAAACTGTTCCAGATTGTTCAGCAATATTTGCTTGCAAACATGATGATATATATATATATATATATATATATATATATACAAAGTTGTTTTTTCTATATCAGGGCTTCGGTCTGAAGAAAAAGATTACTCTTTTTAGCTACCCGAGCTTTCGCTAATTTTTATTAGCTTTTTCGAGGGTTGTGCTATTTGAGGTTTTTTGTCAAAATTTACACATCTCATGTTTTATCTTTACATTTCATTCACAAAAAAAAACTCAAATAGCACAACCCTCGAAAAAGCTAATAAAAATTAGCGAAAGCTCGGGTAGCTAAAAAGAGTAATCTTTTTCTTCAGACCGAAGCCCTGATATAGAAAAAACAACTTTGTGTACAAATAGACGGTCGAGAATACTTATCATCTATATATATATATATATATATATATATATATATATATATATATATATATATATATATATATATGATGAATTGTTCGGGTTTCATACTCCGTCCGTGAGAATCTTCATGCTAATATATATATATATATATATGTATATATATTATCAGGCACAGATTCTTGATTAACGAGAAGATATGTTCAAGTACCAGTCCAGCTTTTTCGCATTCTGAATTTTCGGTTGTCATTGCACGAGTGCATAAAAATTACCGATAATTCTGCAAGAAAGCGTGATATTTAAAAATTGCAAGTTTATTTTCATATTTTGGTGAAAGTGCCCGAGTCCGAAGGACGAGGGCTCTTTCACAAAATATGAAATCAACCGAATGCAATTTGTATGAGATATCACGCTTGAATGCAAAATTATCTGGTCATTTTTATGCACGAATGTAATTCATTGAAATATTTCACGAATAACGAAATTCTCAAGAAAATGTTATTTTTTGTTCATTTATACTTTCCTCTATAGATCGTATGGAGTACTCACCTAAACGCTAAATTTTTATCTATTTTTGGAGTCTGACATTTATTTGTGTTGTTTACTGACGTCTAGCGATACGGTTTCAAATGTGTTGTTATGGTGACTCGATAGAATGCAATTACCGCTGTAAGTTTTCGATAATTGCATTGCTCTCATGGGACATTTTATATTTGAGGGGAAATATTCATTATAACTCGCTGTAGTTGTAGTTACCCCTATATTTCCCATGGGTTGCCATAGTGATGTGAGACGAAATATACATTCCATGGTTGGAAATTGTTTTTGATATTTCCTTAGCAAAAATAAAGGAAGCACATCTCCTTTGTTGCAGATAATAATCGCTCTGAGCATCGTCCTCGGCCTCGCTGCCTTCTCGAAACTCTCCGACCGCTCCAAGCCCTTCTGGATGACGTACAACGTGGCGCAGGGCATGCAGGGCTTTCTCGTCGCGCTGCTCGTCACCTGCAACTGCCAGGTGCTGAAGCTGTACGCGAAGAGCATCAAGTCGCGCGCCTCCAGACACGTCTCTTGCTACGCCGCTGCCGGACGCACGTCCTCTTCCTTGACCAAGTCGACGAGCCTGCAGCTGCTGACGTGGGACCCGGTGCCGGATTCCGTCTAAGGGGTTTTCGTTCCTTTTACCTAGTTCGAGAGATGTATCGACAATATTGAGAGCTTCTTATTCGTGACAACTTTCTTAGCAGAACTCGGTTATCCAAACACCACACAATGTTTTCGTTCTTCTAGTTGTGTCATAATTATAGTTGGAACGTGCAGTGTGTGGATGAAACCCTTTTTTGTAGGGCTCAATTAACGAAACATCGAAGTAAATGCACTTTTCTATTCGACGGATAACTACGGATGTTATGGAAGGACACTCCCTGCTGCGACTTTACGTGTGGACAGTAAGATATAAAAGTAAAGCATGTCACATGTTATTACCCTGCAAGGACGAGATCCATGGTCCTTACACATTTCGAATGTTCTTGCTGGATAGACGGAATGGATTGTTAGAATATAAACAGATTCCTTGATATTTTCACTTACGAATGACCTCACCTTTACGCTGGTCTGTCCACAGCACTAGCACAGCGTCAAATGGTCTGGAACCATCCACAAAGAGGATCAGAAGGAATTGAGGAAAGCTGCCTATATTCTGAACAAGAACAGAAAAAATGGGAAGGTGAGGCAACCGCTCTGGATCTGGTTGTTGATTATGTTAGAGAGTAGACCTAGCTCAACTCAAACCCCAGAGGCCATTGTGTTATGCCGAATTCCGTTTCGAGGTTGTTGATAATTACGCTGAGGAATATGTCCATTTGGAGAATCTTCTTATTATGTAGACTAAGTGGGGTTTGTATTCGCTGAACATGAATCTTCTCCTTGATAAATATACGTGGCGATTACATTCGACACGCTTCACGATTTCACTTCCACAGCTTCACAGCTCCTGCATAAACGTGAGTCAATCATCCCCAGTCTGAAGGAGAGTTTTTATAGCTGTTTCATACGATCTGTAGTTCTCCGTAGAATAAGAAATAATTTTTAGTTAGGTGTTGGGATGGTTAAAGTCTGTAGAAGCGGTTTCACTTCCACACCGAAGTTCCCAACCATACCTATGATGTAATTGGATGAACAAAAACATGTTCCAACTGTACTCACTAACCTGAGAAGTATATTTATTCGCAATATGCAATATTTTTCTTAGTGACATATCAATTATAACGCGCGACTAGGGGTAAGTTTTCTGGTAATGTGTGTGATGAATCATTTCTGTTTCAAAATATAATCCTGAGTGAATTTCACAAAAAACAAAATTTTATCACAGAAGTTGAGAAGTATTTTTATTTTTATTCATTTTTCCCCACAAGCTATCATACGTGTCTATAATAAATAGATTTGTATTTTCTACAGATAAGATACGATATTCAGAATTGGCCGAGTTGGTTCTTCAACGAAATTCAGATTGCCAAAGAAATTCCCCGAAAAAAAAAAAACAAAATATATGCAGTGAGTAGATGAACGGAACAGCACAAATGAACATTTTATTGTTAGTTAAGTATTTGCAGGTCGCAGAGTTGCGAGATCCAACAATTTGCCAAGAAACGCTTTTCCTTCAATAATTTTTGTGATTAACATTTTCATATAGAAATTGACATTCTCCAATCAAAGTTTTCTGACAGTGGCACTGTAATTTACAATTTTTCCTATCTGGACAGTAATAATGGCACTTTCCAAGGAAGATTCAAGGTTCCAAGTATTTTCAAGGTACCAAAAAAATAAACCATGTTGTAATACACCAATAGAGTGTTCTGTTTAGGTCGTCATATAAGATAAAGCATCTTGTATTCACCAGTTTTCGATGAATAAAATATCTGTTATGATCAAACGAGACGAGATTTGGGGAAGAAACTAGCTTTCATAGAGTTTCAATCGATATTGGCAACAAAGTAAATATAAAACGGAATAACAGATATATAATTTTATCATATTTCAGAAAAATCATGGTTTTCAACAATGGATTCATCATTTTTCTGGGTTGTTAATTTTCCAAAATTCCATTTGAGTTTTTGAAAAACTGGGTTTCATGTGAACTCATCGAACTTATCATTCATGTTGAATTCTTCCTCAGTGCACTATCGATTATTATGATCCAATTGAATAATGGTTTGATGATACGTATTTCCGATGCCATGTGTAAAATTTTATTCGATCAGATTTCTCAATAATCTCAACTCATAATCCATGAGGTATCATATCAGTGTAATGAATAATAAATGTATTATATAGATGATATCAACTGTTACTTTAGATCATGATTAAAACACTATTTTTCAGATGTTTCTGTTTTGGTTTGTTACTCATGTTTTCCTCGTCTCCATATTGAATAACTGATGATATTACTCGTACTTCCTAATCTACAAAACTCTGACTAATCTTTGGATCACTGGTAAAACCCTATGCCCCCGATTTTGAAAAATTCGAAGTTATAGGTAGAAAATTACTGAATGCCAATTACATTCACATCGTCCAATCATCAGGGCGATTTAGAACACGGATAGTGTAATTTAACACGGAAACCTCAATTTTGAGTATTTTTTCAAATCTTCAATAACTTTGGCCCAATTCCCCTGCCAAAGCCAATCACCGACGCCGGTAAGCACACTTCTGGTATTCCATCTAGAGATACGGATCTTTTACGAGCCCAACATCCATGGTTTCGGGACCGCCGGCTTTTCGTCACATCCGAATAGTGGTATATCCTAAATACATTTTGTGCCCATGGTACATTGCTTGCGAGTTATGATATGCTATTTTGCTACAGTGGTATGGGCTCCCGACGCGGTCTTTCCCTGCATGAGGTCACCCATTCAAGTACTAACCGCGCTCAGCGCTGCTTAACTTCAGATATCGATTGACTGTCAGTCAACTTGAAGAGCTGTGCTGTGCCTTAATTTTGAGAATTTCAATATCGTCTGTTTTTGATTTGACAGTATCCATATTTAGACTTTCGTTTTTTGTTACACACGTCAACTCTAAAAGTTGCCATCTAGAAATAACTAGCCTCTTTGTGCATCTCTGGGTAACATCACTAACTGGAATATCAATCGAAATTTGAATATCTTGAAACACAGTGAACAGTTGATATATTGCCAATAAATGAAGAAAAAACATCTGAGATATTCCCAATTTACGCAAAAAAAAGTTTATTTTAATCGATGGAGCTGAGGCCAAGCTTTTAGAGCGCGCCCTCTCAGCCGGGTGAATCAGATTTGAATTCTGAGAATACTACAAAACAAACTATTCTACAAATCTGACTAATCCTTGGATCACTGGTAAAACCATACTCCCTTCGATTTCGGACAATTCGAAGTTATGGCGAAAGAAGTGCTGTACTTTATGGTGGATGCGCCAAGTAGATTTAAAATACCGTATAATTACATTTCCGACGTTCAATCATTGGGGCGATTTCGAACACGGATAGTGTAAAATAACACGGAAAGTTGAATTAAGAGTATTTAAAAATGGTTTGCTTTTAATTTCAAACGGTATCCATATTTGGACTATGCATTTTTGTTACACTCATCAACTCTGCAAGTTGCCATATAAAAATAACTCAGTAACTGGAATATCAATTGAAATTCGACTATTTTCGAATACAGTAAACAGTTGAAAGATTGCTTATAAATAAAGAAAAAAATACTTTAGAATTTCTCAATATACGCAAAGAAAAAAAGTTTAAAGTAAAAGTTTTTTAAAACGATGGTCATGAGAACGCACTTTCTCAGCGGAACAACCCAGGTTTGAATTCTGGAAATACTACAAGACTATCCCATAAAAATCTGATTAATCCTTGTATCACTGGTAAAAACCATAATCCCTTCGATTTCGGAGAATTCGAATTATGGCGGGAGAAGTGTTGTAGTGTATGGTGGATGCGCCAAGTAGATGAAAATTACCAAATAATGGACACCAAATATAATTTCTCACACATGCTAATTCCTCTTCGAACTTATAAATTTGTATTCCTCTAATAATCAAACCAAACTTGTGTGCCAGCGGTATAATTCCTGGGCCTGGCTCAATGGATTATCGTGAGTAGCAGCTTCGTTTCAACGAAATGACTTACTCTTCAACCGTCAAAATTCTAGATAATGGTATATACTCCGCAGGTCTCAAACGTTTCCTGTGAGTAAGTGGAAAATATTATTATTAATTAGTTTTTATATTGACCCTCGAGGTAAAAAGGATTGTTCAATAGAAGTCAACCAATGACGAAGTGAAAAATATTGAATTGTTGCTACCGTTGAGAATGATCAAACGCTTTCGAAAAGGTTTTACTTTCATTCGAATTGGATTACTTTTCACAATGTCGATGAAGAGCAAAAAGAACGCAATCTTGCATCACAATAATTCATTTCGACTTCATTTTATATTTGCTGTTATTGAACACACTTTCAAAGGTGTTTTCATTCGCCCTTTTTATAATATAAGCGTTCTGAACGGAATCAACACCGTTCTGTTATACATAAAAATGAATGAATCCATATTTTCCGGGCTGGATGAAAAGACCCGTTCACTTGAAATCATTTTTCTTGTGCTCGATGAAAAGAAATCAGATGAAATCCGTTTCAACAAAAGAAGCCCAGAATTACAAATAAATTGCCTCGAATCGACGTCGTAGATTTCCGAAAGAATATAATATCCGGTACCAAATTACATTATGGTCGGGACAAAGGGAGAGAAAGGAGCTTCCAGACCAATTACAATAACGGCTTTGAAGAATTTCCTTTTGAAAACGCCCTTTTCTATTCTTTGTAAGAATTAAATCCAACTGCAAGGAAAAACCTCAACCCCTCCTATCTATTTCCACAACCGACATTTAGAGAAGTGCCCCCTTGTAAGTATCAGGAAAATTAAGACCTCAACCAGATACCAGTGCTTCTCAAACTAGTCCTTATAATTCGAGAATCATGTAGAGAACTTCGCAATTACGTTTTCATGAGTCTAGACTAAGACAATGGGAGCCAAACGTTCTTGATTCTGTTCATGGGGATTGAGATTTGAGGTACTCGAGCTTATCGAAACACATTTGTTGTAGAACGAAGTGGAGATCTCCTGAGGATGATTCTTGAGTATAATTCAGAGAGATTCAAGAGAATATATCACTCGAAATGGATATTATCAGAAGTTGTTTTGTGTTAACATTCATAAAAATTGGAAATGTAAAATTCAAGTTTGTGTTCCTCTGGAACTGAACCTCTTACTGGTATGACGGCTTCAAAAAGTGCGATGTTGATAAAAGAATATTCCCAATAGTTGGAACATGATCGAAGATTTACCAGCGAAATCATAAAGTAAGAAAAAATAATTGAAAATTAGCAAATGATTGGAAGACAAATTCGAATGAAGAAGTTACAATTTGAAAAATCCAAAATATTTAGGAAAGTCGTAAGAGAAAGATGAAAAAATCTAATTGAAAAAAGAATGAAAATAAAAAATGAGATGAAGGAAAACAATTAAGAAATGAAAATGAAAAAATTGAAAAATATGGAATGAAAAATATTATAAAGGTAAGAATTATAAAATGTCAAAAAGGACTATACGATTGGTAAAATCTTCACTAACGGAGAAAAAAGACAAAAGAAAGAGCAAGAGATCGCATTGAATTTGTATGATAATACAAATTAGAATTGCAATTTCAAAACTATCCATAAGATTGATGAATTTCATGTTGACAAAAGAATTAATATTATGTACCTATCCATCTCATAGATTTTAGATTCATATCAACTTTTATTGAGAGT
Organism: Zygogramma bicolorata; assembly: GCA_032362365.1. Classification (NCBI taxonomy): domain Eukaryota; kingdom Metazoa; phylum Arthropoda; class Insecta; order Coleoptera; family Chrysomelidae; genus Zygogramma; species Zygogramma bicolorata. The sequence continues at coordinate 49,575 of JAVJAQ010000236.1, forward strand.
GTCTATGATAAGAAAATGTGAATTTTCGTCCCAATATAACTCACAGGCCTTTGATTCTGTTATCCTCGATAGACTTTCACCATCCATTACATAATTGAACGTTATTGGTAGAATTTTTCTTGTGAATGACATTATTTCACACTTATTTGTGATAGCACCCAAGACAGGGTAGTTGGGGTTGGGGGTAGTTTCCGAGCGGATTGAAACACCGCAATAACTTGTTATCAGTTAGGTTGTGGGGTTCGTAGCACTCAGGTAATTCAATCGAGTTCGTAACTTATCAGAAAAAACACATAACATTTTCAGTGTCATCACAGAAAAAATATGGACTCGATAGAATTCACTAACAGCAGAGCTCAATTGATGGCTGACATATGATTGTGAACAGATTTGTCACTATGGTTCAAATGATTCTGTTTCCAAAGTAGACCAGAAATCAAAGTATTTGGTGATTCTTCATCAGACTGTCGATCGAAAACAAGATATTTAACTCGAATATCTGCATATGCTTTCAATGTCGGGATTATCTGTCATGTCTGTTTTCAATTTTTAACCTCGGTTTTTCTGTATATGGTTCGAGTAAGCACTCTCGCTACGTTAATTTTGGCTTTATCTCCGAGGCACTGTACAAGCAATTCGCGATACTATCATACTTATAACTGGCGTTATTACTGAACTGTACTGGAACTGTTAATTGTACTGTCACTCCCTGTTACTCACTAACTGTTTATTCTCTCTGAAATTGCGAATAATATAAGTGCTGCAAAAAACACATGATAAGACTTTTTACAATTTTCAAATTTTAGGAAAATAGCAATTTTTTATGATGGCATTATAAATCATCTCTGGCGGCACGAAGTTCATCACTAATTTTATGATTTTGGCTGGAATAACATCTAGGCCGCTTGACAATTCATTTCTAATTTTATCTACACCCGTACTCTAATAATACACTTACATGCCCACAACCCGTTTTATAATGAAATCCATTACGATACAGATTTTCATTACGATACAGATTTTCAACCAATAGAAACCCATTATTTTTCAATCAAGCATGATGTGCAAGCTTTGCATTTTGACGTTTGTCAAGTCAAAATCAGTAGGTATTGAATTTTTGAAGAATTCAGTCAATTTTCGATAATCGAATGAAAATGTCTTATAGCAGTGATATAGAAGAATTACCAGCGACTCCCCCACATATGTCTTAGACAAGAAAAAAATACAATCGAAAGGATTATATTTTTCATTTGACAAATGCAATACATATGTTGTTATTTACGATTTAGTCGAGTGTGCTTTCATGGCCGAGTGGTCAGCGGCGCGGGCAGTGATTACAAACGTCCCGGGTTCAATTCCAGACCTCAGCAAAGACTTTTTTTAATTTTTTTCCTTCTCATTGTTGTATTTTCCGTGGTTATACCATTGATTATAATTCTGTAGAATTTTTCAAAGAAATACGGTTCATTACCTACTATTATTGTGTTCAATATAAATACCTAATATTATAATATTTATAGTTCTTCATTATTTATTGGGTGTAGATAAAATAGCGTATGCAACTCTCATGTAATGGTTATTAATACACTCGCATGAACCATACGAAACTCACCTTCGGCTCGTTTCGTATCCCGGTTTATGCTCATATATTAATAACCATCATTACACGATCGTTGCATAATATACTAATTTTTTACTGCTTCAGTGATTTGATGGCGTGTAATTAACGAACTCAAAGAGGAATGATATGAATAATAAACGTTCTAACGAGATTTTCTGTCTTGTAACATATTTCAAGACAGTTAATAAGCGCACTCACTGGTTCCAAAACTGAAACTGAAATATTCCATCACTGAATAGCTTAAAATATCTGATCTGATTTCAAGTTAGTTCTGAAACAATGAAGATTCATCTTTCTAATACATATTCGATCGATTTATATAATGAACATTACAGCTGTATTTTATTTGTTCAAATACACACACTCAGGAAAATATAGTACGTATTCCCCAGTAATATTCTCTATAGAACTTGTAGTGTTCGCTTCGCAACCACCAGACCCCATGAACTCCTCCAACGGAAACCAACAAAACGTACCGACGCCGACGGGAAGACAAAGTTCTGACTCTGAGAGATACTGAAAACTTGGGTACATAAAGCCCGATGTCTGCCGGGGTGTAGTCACAAATTAGGTGCAGAACGCAAAGCTCAATTACGTGGCAACATCTGCCCTTACGCCACCTTCGGCCCTTCCATTATGGAGATAACTAATAGCTGGAACATATTGCATTACTACTGGAAGAGTAAAGCACTAGGTGAATGTTGATTTCTCACGGCATCTTGTGTAATTGATACCGAATCATGTATTCATGTATGAAAAAGAAACAGTTGATTTTTTTTGTTGGCAATTCGTTAGGAATCTACCATTTTTATATTATATATTTGATATTTTTTCAGTTATCCCATTCCTTTGAAAATGAATTCCTTTCAGAAAGGACCTCTAGCGGAACGTTGAAATAATACACCTGACAATGAACATGGCATAAAACAGGAAAAGACTGACCGAAAATAAAGCAAATAATCCTTTTTCGTAATACAAAACACGTTGTCGACCCCAGCCATGCAATAGATCTATAATCTGAAGAAAGTATATGAAAAATACACGTCTAAACGAGTGTTCTTGTCTTGTATATTTCGAAACAGTTAATAAATAAGAGCACTTGTTTTACAAAACTTGATTGATTTGTATGTTCCACGTGAATTCCTATCACACCGATGTGTAATTGAAAGTGAGTTTGTATATTTATGCCAACTTTTGACAATGTGACATTCGATTCTGGCAATTTTCTCAACATTCATCAATATTCTGCTTTGATAGCAGCAAGTTTCGAATTGTTTCAAGATTTTGGATAGGTACCCTCTTCTGAAATCATGGTGGCTGATTGTAATAAAAACGAATGTGTTCAGATATGCCTCAACTCTAGTTGCAACAACATTTTGAATTGATTTGGCAAATGTACTCAGATAAAAGTTTGGGACCAAGAAAGCAACAGCCACAAACATATCTTTCCTTCATTTTTCAGAGAGAAACCTGAACTGTGTATGGTATCCACGATCCGTCCATTATACAGCGTGACACGTGGTCGATAGTAGGTTAGGCTTTTCTGGAAAACGCAACGCATGATTTTTCTGAAAATTTCACCTCTCACATTTCCTTACCTGTTCTATCGACCTAAAATATTTTCAGCATTGCGGCGTTGCCACTTCCATCAAAAAGTCCTAGCAACTTCATTTTTTCAAATCGTATATTGATAAATGGTTTCGAGATAAAAAAAGAATTGTGCTAAATATGGTCCAAAACATAGCCTCAATTGAACTTAAGTACATCAGTACTCTCAATTCATGAAATGTTGATATTATGATGATAGCTTGGACAAACTCGAAATATTCAAATAAGACCAAGAAATCGACTCAATATCATACAGGGCGTACTAAAATTACCATTATTTTAGTTGTGCATGAAAGTGGTCAAAAGTTGATTTTTTCAAATGAAACTCCCTGTATATTACTGGATGGATTGAAAGATGGTGAAAAATGCTTCAAGATGATATATCATATCCCCATACCTGAATCGTCAAGTTTTCTCAATAAAGTCGCTTCTTAAGTCTACAGTTCAGTCAAGGCTATGTTTTGGACCATACTTATATATATAATATATAGGACATTATTAACAAAGAAGGGATCAAAATACTAGAGCGTTCCAAAAGTGTATATATATATATATATATATATATATATATATATATATATATATGTATATATACGGGGTGTTCTATTTGAAAAAAATAAGTTGCTAGGACTTTTTGATGAAAGTGGCAACGTCGCAATGCTGAAGAAATTTTAGAGCGATAGAACAGGTAAGGAAATGTGAGAGGTGGAATTTTCAGAGAAATCATACTTTCCGTTTTCCAGAAACGTCTAACCTACCATCGACCGTGAGTCACGCTGTATAAACCACACAAAATCAGTGAGACATCAGAAAGAAGATTTTCGCCTTTTAATAATTCTTGAAGCATCTACGAGGTGATCTATTCGGATGGGATCAATCGAAGTATAATTTAAGATTGAACGACTTGCTTGAAGGAAGTTCAATCCAAATTATACGAGGTTGGTCACATCTGGAAAAATACAATTTTTTTTTGTCATCCCGACCCAAAAAAGCCATATTATCACAAGGTATATTGACGGATATTCGAGTGAGGTATCGTGGAATAGGGCATGGTGATTCATTCTTTCAACTTGCGTATATCAGTCATAGAGGTTCTAGGTTCTTCTACAAGGTGCTCTATTCGGATGTGTCCAACTTCGTATAATCTGGATTGAAGTTTCTTCAGGTAAGTCGTCAAATCATCAATTATGCATGTTATATCTAATACAGGCAGAAATATATGATCTGATTTCAAATTAATATTTCAAATTCAAATTAATATTTACTAAGAATGTTCCATTGTAATGGACGTGAAAGTTCTGAAACAATAAAAATTGATCTATCTACTACATACGGAAGGAAAGGCGTGTTCTGACTTTGAGAGATACTGAGAGCTGGGGTACATAAAGCCCGAAGTCTGCCGGAGTGTTGTCATAAATTAGGTTTAGCAAAGCTCAATTAGGTGGCAACATCTGCCCTTACGCCAGCTTCAGCCCTTCCATTATAAACAACTAATAGCTGAAACACATTGCATTCCTACTGGAAGAGGAAATAATTCACTGAATGCTGATTGCTGACGGCATCTGGTGTAATTGATTCCGAATTTTGTATTAGTGTATGAAAACGGAGCAGTTGCGTCTATTTTTGTTCGAATCATATCAGATATGACCTCTTGCCAAATTTTGAAATAAAAAACCTGGCAACCAGTATTTACAATCTCTAGTATGGAAATATAAATCATAACCAAAGTAAGTCATTGAGTGTTAATATACTGAGAAATTAACGAATACGCCACTATTTGACTAGATACTCAAGAGAACAAAAATTGCATCAAGATATCGTCAAACGGGAGAAGAAATTGGCAAAATAGTGGTATACCGCAAACATCCTACTGACAATACAAATTTACCTTCAGTACGTATGTAAAATCACGTTCACCAATCACATATTTACGTAAGGACTGGACACTTGCCCCACAGTTTGAGGCATTCAACATAGACGTTGATGAACTATCAAACCGGAAAATATCCAAAAATACCCTACACAAGTGAGTTAATGAATGCAGTATCTTCGTTGAGAAGAATTGCCATTTCCTGGATAGAATTCAAATAACCTAAGAACGAAACTAGAAGAAAATGGAAGATTGTAGGCTTTCACGGTCGTCGTTGATACATCGCAAGTTTTTCGAGCTTGAGGGCCGTGTCCTGGAATTTTGAGTTACGGAGTTTTCGGCTACATCTGCGGCAGCCATCTTCAGAGGCGTGGTCTTAGTTGAACTCTTTCCTGTAAGTCTACTAACAGTCAAACCTCTCTTGCTCAGGGATCTTTTGTCAATAGAACAGCTGAGCTTTGGAACTCCTTGCCAAAAGAGGTTTTTCCTGAGTCTTGCAAACTTCAAAAATTCAAAGTAAATGTTAATTCGCATTTCTTGTCCCTCGATTCACGCGGTGTTCTTTGAACATTACAGAGCTTCCCTTTCGTGTGAATCTGCATATAAAAAAAGGACCTCCAAATTTGCCATTGGTCATAGTAGACTCACAGGAAGGAGTTCAACTAAGACCACGCCGCTGAAGATGGCTGCCGCAGACGTAGCCGAAAACTCCAGAACTCAAACACCGGCCGTGAAAGCCTACATTCCTTTATTCTCTCCTAGTTTCGTTCTTAGGTTATTCGAATTATATGCAGGAAAGTTGCTGACTTATTCAGAAGGAACTGATTTTGAATTATCTCAGCAACTTATCGGGGTGGATTGAAATTCTGTCCTACACCTGTACAGATTCCAATATCAATTCCATTTTTTTCAGGTTGTAGTAGGTTAAGAACCCAATAAAAAACTAGAAGAAAAAAGAACACTAAAGTTGTAAACGTGCTCAATATTGTAATAACAGGCATAATGATGTTAGATACCATGAGTTCGACTCGAATATGAAAAACATTCATGAATTTTGATAGCATCGAGCTCTTAGAATATTTTCATTCCTTTCTGAATCCAGTTTTGCAAGCTATGCTCGGTGCTCTAGAAGTAGATAATGGATGTAGAACACTGCAGGCGATGTGCGTTCAGTATTATTTTGTTTATTCATCAGGCATTCCAGATCACGTTATGTCTGGGAGGCAACAGATAAACAAACTGATCAGTTTTTGTTTCTACCAGTTTTATGACATTTCATCGGCAAAACCGTGCATCTACATATTCCCTCATTCGAATGATCAATGAAGAAGAGACAAATACCGAGGGCACACCAGTTTCACTATGGAAATAACTCAGTCTTTCGAAAAAAAAAACAACGAAAGTTTCTGGGGGCAAATGCCACCATATTGTTTCATTTGACAAGTATCTTGGATGCCTGATTGAAAAATGATTATAATTTAGTAGGAAGTGAATGAAGAAGGTGGAATGATGGGTACCGGAAATTTGAACAACGAAAACGTGTGTTTCTGATCGTGATATTGTGCAAAGAAGAAGGCATCCTCCTACCGAACTTTGAAGGGCTATCAAAACGAAGAGAGACCACCGCATTTTGACTTCTGATTCCTGTGTAGCGGCTCAGAATACATAAGTTGGTACTATGCACTATACTATGTCATGTGTGAACGTTACAATACACACACTGTTTAACTCTCATAAAAACGGAATCCTAGTGCTCAAAAAATCGTTAACAAATATAAATCCCGCCTAAAGTTACAAACCTCAATACGAAGAATAACATTATATGGTTAGTTACAGTGTAGATAGTGCAGTTTGTCGAAAATCAGCCAAAAAACAATTCTAACCTACACTCAAACCGATTTTTTTTTCTATTATACATCAAACAGTCACCTACAGTTTGTTTACCTACTCAATTACGAGGATAACACATTATGTCGTGGTGCAGAGAATGTAACACTGCAATACAGGACAAATCACCATCAGTAAAGTGCAGCAGTTGCGAGTCCACCGCTCATATAAACTGCTTTGGGCTTCCAAAGGAGATGGCAAGTACAATTACCAGAGGTAAGCTAAAAAACGTTAAAGTTTACTGCAGCAAGTGCAGCGAAAGAGAAGCGAAACTTGACGAGCTCATCAAAAAATTAGACGCTCGCGAAAAACAATTCGATATACTCGAGAAGAAAGTAGATAATCTTACCTCCTCTCTCGACCAGCGAATTACAGCTCTTGAAAAACAAAGTGGCAGCAGCCATAGTACTCCCGAAGACAAGGAGGCCATGATCACCGAAATCAGTGAACGACTCCATCGCTCTAACAATATTATAATCGCCAAGCTCGCGGAATCATCACCAGACGAAGATCTCAAGCACGCCAAAGAGATAGTTGAACTGTGCACAAGCATCAAGATTACTAATTTATCCGCAAGACGTCTCAGCAGCGTAGATGATAGTCGTACCAACAATCACTCTCGCTTACTCAAAATATGCCTTGAAAACTCTAGTTTAGCTAGAAATGTTCTAAGAAACAAAAACAAACTCACTCCTACTGTTTATAGAGATTGCAAAATATATGACGACCAAACTCCACTGCAGAAAAAGTTTCTGGACGACAAACGTAAAGAGCTTCAAGAAAGAAAAGCGGCCGGAGAATCATCACTGACCATTAAATACATAAAAGGAGTGCCAACTATTATCGACTCAGAGAAACAAAAAAACTAAGTGTTATAGACATTCCGTTTGTGTATACCAACCTCAGTTCTCTACAAGCTAAATTTAGTGAATTCACAGCACACGTGAGTACTTTCAATCCATCCCTCGTACTCGTCGCCGAAACATGGTTAAATTCTTCCATTCCGGACAGTGTTGTGAGCATACCCGGCTATACCATCCATCGCGCAGATCGACCTGACAGAACCGGTGGCGGGGTATGTATCTACACTTCGGACACTATCAACAGCAAATACGAAGTTCAGAGAGTAAACATGGTTAGTACGGCGGCCATAGACTCTTTATGTTTAAAATTCGCTAGCAAAAATTTTACATTTTCTGGAATGTGCGTTTACAGACCAGGGAATAGTAAACAGTATTCGAACAGTCTTCTTTTCAAAGCAATACACGACTCATCTACCCTTGAAAACTTATTAATTATCGGAGACTTTAATTTTCCCAAAATAAAGTGGCCAGTGACATGCAATGATTTCGCCCACAATTCAACTGAGTATATGTTCCTAGAACTATTATCGGACCACAATCTCAACCAGTTAGTAGAAGAATACACCCGCTTTCGTCAAAATCAAAATCCTTCAACGCTTGATTTAGTTGTAACACCGGATCCAAACTTACTTACAACCATAACAGTAGATGCACCCATCGGCAAATCTGATCATGGAGTTATATCAAGCAGTATCCAGGTAATAAGCTATGAAAATTTCAAAAAATCGAAAGATATCAGGAGAATTAATTTTCCAAAACTAAAAAACGCCCTGCACGCACAGAACTGGACGGCCGTGCTAACTGGAAATAATATCGACGAAATATGGCACAATTTCAAATCTGCATTCAAAAATCTTGTCGACTCCACGCCAATGAGTGTTCCATCCAACCCACTGAAACCGTGGCTGACTCACAATATTTTAAAACAAGTACAGCATAAACGTAGACTGTGGCAAAAATATAAACAAACCAGAAACACGCAAGACTACGATGATCACAGGCAATATTCTAACCAGCTTTCGATCGAAATAGTGCGAGCCAAGACCAACTATGAAACTAACCTGATAGAAAAGCCAAAAGCATACTACTCCTACGTTAGACAACATCTCTCAACTAAAGTATCAACTCCAACTGTACGCAACAGCACAAGTGGGTTATGCCAAAACGATACGGAAACGGCAAACGAATTTGCAAAATATTTCGCATCAGTGTACTCTGACGATCCACAAGGTCGACTCCCCGACTATAATGTAACAGAAAACCTCCAATCTCTGACTAACATTGCGTTCTCTGAGCAAGACATCCAAAGCACACTCGCAAAATTAAAAAGCAATTCCAATATCTCCGGATATAGGCGACTGAATTCCGCCCTGACATACTGTCGATGTTTATTTATTTAGTTTTAATTGATTTTCCTGTAATGAAAAAATGACAGTATGAATAAAGACATATTATTATTATTATTATTATTATTCCGCTCCTGGGCCTGATGGAATAAGTTCCAAAATTTTGAAACAGTGTGCTAAAGAACTGCGTACACCAATTCATATGATTTTAAGAACATCACTTGATTTAGGAGTACTTCCAAACGAGTGGCTTTCCGCGATAGTCACTCCAATTTTCAAGAAAGGGGATAAACTGGACTGCTCGAATTACCGCCCAATTATGTATCGTTTGCAAAGTCTTAGAGCGTTTGATAGTAAATGCAATGTTGCCATTTCTACACATACACAAGATCATTCCATTTTGCCAACATGGATTTGTACCAGGACGATCGGTGATAACAAATCTAATATCTTCAGGCAACGAATGGACATTAACACTAGATGCAGGCAACCCACTAGATATTGTTTACTTAGACTTTAGCAAGGCCTTTGATGAAGTGCCCCACAAACGCCTACTTATGAAACTAGAGAAGGCTGGAATTCGTGGCAGACTACTAAAATGGATCGAATCATTTTTATCAAGAAGGAAATTTCAAGTTAGAGTAGATGAATCGCTTTCAACTCCCACACTGGCTTCGTCTGGCGTCCCCCAAGGGTCGGTCCTAGGGCCAATTTTGTTTTTGGTATATACAGCGGACCTACTCTCGTCACTTCAGTGTCACGCAAGCGCCTACGCGGATGATACAAAACTGTATGACAACCCACTAAGTGTTGGCAACCAAATACAAAACGACCTCGACAAAATACACACCTGGTTTTCAGACTGGCTAATACCGCTTGATATTAGAAAATGTGCAGTAATTCACATGGGTCGCAATAATCCACTCGTCCAGTACACCATAAATGGCACACCTGTTCAGAGCGTCACATCGCAGTTAGACCTCGGAGTCACTATCAGCCAGGACTTAGGTTGGTCCAAACAAGTATCTGAGGCAGTAAAAAAAGCAAACACAGCATTATATATTGCACAAAAAACCTTTCAGAGGCCGAAACCTGAGTTTGCAGCAAAAATATACAAAACGTACATCCGCCCAATTCTGGAGTTCGCCGCATCGATATGACACCCCTGGCTCGTTGGGGACCAGAATTTGTTGGAGGAAGTACAAAGAACGGCCACCCGCTGGTCTCCTGACATCAAACACCTCCCATACGAGGAACGTCTTATAGGACTCAAACTGAAACCATTGCACCTTCGTCGAATGCGGGGTGGGGTGACTTCATCCAATTGTACCGAATTAGCCGTAACCAGTTTCCAACATCAACACCCCTCCTCACAATGAATGAAGACCAAAGACTGAGGGGTCACCCGTACAAACTCAAAAAGGAACAGTTCAAAAGTAGTCACAGACTTCACTTCTTGAGTAACCGATACTTCGATGAATGGAACAACCTACCAACCGAAATTGTCACCGCACCAACTCTGGCAGCTTTCAAAAGGCATTGGGATTTATATTTAGAATCTCATCAATAACCATTTTTGTTTTTTTCATATATTTACGGAAATTGTCTATTTTGTTCACATTTTATTTTATACATTTTATACATTTGTGCGATAATAGGAATGTCCTCTGCACTTATCCCAATAAAATAATAATATGTGATGTAGTATAAACGAACTTTCTCGAAAGAGTGTAGCAGAATGCTCACGTGTCAATGAACGATATCATTTCACTCACAATCTTTTCATAACTTTTGAAAACTGCCGTACTATTGAATTCCAGTGCTATTCTACCACCAATCGGTAGAGTTGATGAACTCATTGCAAACGCAGATGTGCCATAATGGATGACTCTTCATTTTCTCTGCCTTAGTTCCCGCGAACATCATAGAATAAGGAATTGAAAAATAATAACTCCTGAAATTCAAGAGTTTTTCCACTCTTCGTTACATCGAAGTTCTTTCTCGAGGAAATACAGACAGAACAGTGGTTCTGTAAAATTCAATCAATCCGAAGAATGAAAGTCAATTTTTAACAATTTCGAGAAAAAAATTAGAGACGCCAATGGAAAAGAACTCGAGTTCATTTGTGATACGTCGTCGGAGACTCTGCAACATAAAGTGTAAACCTGAGAACTGGAGGAGTTATGTGATTATACTATATCCATCCAACAAAGAGAGTAACCCAAATAACGATAGATGCGTGATCAACGTGTGATCGAAGCGTGATCACCATAAACAATTACATCTACTGGGACGAATAAACACGCCTTCTTTCGCTGGCCAATCGAAATCAAATGCAACGACTGGAATTTGCGTTACAGTGTCGGAGTAGTCAGTTAAGTTTGAACGCTTGTTGTGTGTATATATACGGTATCTTGAGGGTTGAAATTTTTTAAATGTCAAGTACTGATACGGGTTAATTATGTATCCCTACAGTCCACCTGAAAAAAGACCACAAAAACCGCACCTTGAAAGATACAATTTCGATCGTTCCTAGTGCGACTCTGTACGAGTAGCCTTGTCTGAGTGATCACATGCACAATGGATGATAATTGTTTGGATCACTCATTTGCTTGGATGGACAGAGTGAAGTTTAATTCACAAAGGTCATCATTACACCATTGAGTGTTCTAATTATTGCGGCAACAGAGCCGAAGGTGGTAAACGAAGTTAGTGAAGACGAATATATAAGCCACGTGAAAATTACTCAAATTTTCTTGAATAATCAAATCATTATGAGACGAAGTCATTTTGGAATATGAAATGTATACTGTAGCATCAGAGGAAATGATATGGTATTTTCTCTCAACTCGTTTCAACTAATCGAATGCGGGTATTCCTCTTACAAGTTTCCATTGGTAAAAATATTAACGACTAGAACATAAGTCCTACAATGCCCGTCAATTCAATGTGAAACATTTTGAAGTTATACTACCTGCTGTATCAGTATTCCTTCGTGTTCCAAACTCAAATAAGTTTGCTTCTCCTTGAAAATTGAATATGGATTTTTCTTCAAAGATATCATGGCTATCATTCCAAAGAATTGAATCGACGGTTCAGTTATTAGAAAGAGGGCTGCCAAAAGTAATGAATATCAAAAATTAAGAAACTTTTCCTAGAGATAAATTACCCCAACACCTATTTGAGATTTTTGCACTCGACGCGCGTTTCGCTAAACAAGGTAAGCATATTCAGGAGGAGAAAATTGATAATAAATCTGGAGACTAGGTTCAGTATGAATTTTCTTTTCCTGAAGATGCTAACCTTGTTAGCGAGAAGCTCGTCGAGCGCAAAAATATCACTTTGGTGTTAGGAAATTGATATCTAGGAAAATTTTCAACTTTCACACCAAGGGTTCCAATCTCATCGTTTAATATCAAATAGGCTGAAACAATTCATGTGATGATTGGGTGATTTCAAGCACAGGAGAGTTTGATACCAGCAATCGAAACGTGAGTACATTCAACTTGACACATGGTTACATTTATTCATACTATTTCATTCATCTCATTTGAATTTTTTTCGACTGATATTTCACATTCGATACTTCCATTTTCTTGTCACAATATTATTTCATTCATTTCTTTATTTGGATTTCTTGACCATTATTTCATATTCGATATATAATAATAATGATAATAATGAGTCTTTATTCATTGAATTTGCAATTACAATGAAGAGGTGAAGTTTCAGCTTGATGCTGTTTTTCAACTCTACCCAAACTGATAATAAATTGTTCAATCTTAAGAGAACTTGATGAAATTGATAATACTTGTATGAAGAACGGGTAGATGGAACCGTTGAACTAAAAAAAATACTCTTTTTTTCAACATAGGCAAGCTTATTTTTGGACGAAATCCGTAGTACATTTGCTTTGATCAGAAACATGTGATAGAATGAAGCTTCAATGAGTTTTTCAATCTCGACTTGAAATCTAGGATAGTATAATTTCCAAACTCGACCGGCAAAGTGTTATAATGCTTACTAGCGAAATATATGAAACTACGCGTAAACTTATTTTTTGCTTGGGAATTTTCAATAGATCTCGTTTCCTGGTATTCACATTATTTTCTTTCAGGAATACGAATTTATCAAATAAGTACGATGGCTGTTTGCTTATTATGATTTTATGGGCTGAATTCAGTGCATGCAAAAAAGCATTTTCATTTAAATTCAGCCAACCCAGTTCAGAAATATCACTTGATATCCTGTCGTATTTCCTGAGTCCTGAACAAAAACGAGCACATGAAATTTGAATCCGTTGCAATCTCTGCCTATATTGTGACGTTAAAGCTGGACTGTATGCTGTGTCACAATAGAATATTCTAAAAAAAATCAGGCACTCACATAGCTTCCTTTTCAAATATGGTGGTATGACATGCCTTTGTGGAAAAAGGTGTCGGAGAGTAGCATGTGAAGATTTACAAAGACTCTGGATATGTTTGGTATACCTCAATTCGGAGTCAAACCATACACCAAGATTGTTACAGACTTGTACAATTGGTAATGCAGTATTGTTCATTTCTATTTGAAGTGTCTGTACTGAAATGAGTCGCTTGTTGTAACTACCGAAAAATATTATTGAAGATTCATTCGCATTGACATTGAGATTATGAGAATCTGATATGTCGGACAGATTCCGAAGGTCACTGTTCATATTCTGCTCACTCTCTCTCAATTGTGCTGGGTGTATTTCCATAATCATTTATGCATTTATGCATTTATGTTCAGTGAACTTGTAAAAGTCGAAAATGTCAACAGAAAATAGGAGAGGACCTAGAATGGAACCCTGTGGTACACCAAAAAGCACAGGCAAAGCATTCGACACATTTCCATTCAGTCTGACTTGCTGAGTTCTCTTCGATAGATAGCATTTAATGAGTTGTACTGCTCTTATATTGAAACCGAAGTAACGCAGTTTTTCATACAATAAATCATGGTCAATGGTGTCAATTGCTGTGGTGTAGTCGAGAAGAATTAAGGAACTCAAATCACCTTCATCTAGAGATCTGTAAATTTTATCGGCGATATTTACAAGTGTAGTGGTGGTATTGAATTGTTTACGAAACCCCGACTGAGAATCTGGAATGATTCGATTAGTAAAATAAACTCAGCCATTTGATTCTTCATGATAATTTCCAAAACTTCGAAGATGACTTAATTCAGTGGGTGAAGACGTTTTGGGTAGGGTATGATACTGGCCTGTTTCCAGGCCGAAGGAAAGGTACAGGACAGAATTGCTGTGTTGACTATAAATGTTAGGTGTTTTATTAGGTGTTCAATTACAATATTCAACATATTCAGAGAAATTTGGTCGGAACCAACGCAATTACTCTTGATGTGATTGAAAGCTTCCCTTACATCCTTACCGCTTCCTTATATTTCGCGAGCAGCTCTTGTTGCTCTTTAGTTGCATCTGTGCGAGTGTTAGTTTGAAATGTACTATTTATAGCATTAACATCACATAGGTTCTGTGGTATATCATTATAATTTTCACTTTTGATAAATTTCATCTTTCTAAGGGTGGCCCACAAAACTTTACAGTTTTTTTGTCCCATAATATATACAACGTAGGCACGTTTTTCCCTTCTTATTGCGCTTGTGGCAAAATTTCTCAATTTCTTATAATAGCGCCAGTCTCCAATAGATTTGGAGTTCATATTTCCTGAAAGCCCTATTTCGAGTTTTGATCATCTGCTTTATATTGTATGTATACCATGGGGAAATCTCAAATTTTTGTGACAAAATTATTTTCTTTGATCAAACTCTTGATTTTATTTTTGAGCAAAAAATCCATTTCAACTTTTTATTTGGATTTGACTACCTTACTGATTTCTATTTCTTTCCTTTCGTTCTTAGCAACAGATTTCAATTGACTCAATAATATAGACAATGGAAGTCCAAACCTTTACCATCCAGCAAGGAACATTATCAACCAGATTTAAGCAAACAGAAAAGATATGTTTCATTCATTTTCAGTTCACATATTATTTAAAGAAGTAATATAATATAGTTTGTGTTGCACCAAACTCCCGTTGAAATTATGTGGTAAAGACGTGAGGTTTTCTAAAAGTTTTTTCTTCGAAAGTCAGATATCATTGCACTCAGTCTTTATTATATATAGGGTTTTTGGGTACATATCTAATAATTCAAAAGTTATGTTCAAAATATTGTGGAATAGCAAACCTATTCAACATTTCCTTAGTTTGTAGGATAATAGTTTGGACGGAAACTTTTTCATCAATAGAAACTTGAATTTCTTCTGAGTGTAACAACCTGAATATTATTTCATACTCACACTATCTCTAAACTATTTAAAAATAAAAGGAAACACGAAGCGGTTCGAAAGTCATACCAAGAACAATTATTCAACAATTTTTCTATTGATGATGCCTTTTTTCATGAGCTTGGTTTTGTTCAGATGATTTTTAAAGAAAATTCTATTTTTTTTTTTCGATCTTCAATGATTTCACATGTGATATTTAACTGGAGACAATTTGCGATGCAATAATATTCCATTCTCTGTACACATCTCAATGGAATAACTCATTTTTTGTTGGAAATGAAAACTGTTGGTAGGTCCCTCTTCACACCATCTCGAAGTAATATATTTTGAAAAAAAAAACACAAATTTGAACCATCACGCCTTTGATCAATGCTGTATTTATTTATTCGAAAAGCTGACTGCATTTGCATTAAAGACTGTCCTACGAAACATTATTTCGAATATTCCCATCGTATGTTAAAAATCCCATATGAAGCGGGACATTTTCGATCAATTACAGCGATATATTCCCGGCGGGACATTTTCGGGCTGCTAAATACCCGGTTGGTATCGAAAAATACCCGCTCGGTCCGTGTATCTATAGTAACGATTGTTAAAATGTACATTTGTCATCTTGACAGGCATAAATACTGAATTTTAAACGTCGTTGTTTCAACTTCGGAAATATCCTACCGAATTACACTCGTGCATCAAAATAAACCTGATAATTTTCCATTCAAGCATGTTGTCAGTAAAAAAAACTGCATTCGAATATTTCCATATTTTGCTGAAAGAGCCCTCCTCCTTTGGAGTCGGGCTCTTTCGACAAAATATGATAATAAACTCATGCAGTTTTTAGACAACATGCTTTCATGGAAAATTATTGCTAATTTTGAAGCACTTGTGTAATTACTCCCGATAATTCCACTCCACTATAAATATCTAATGAAGGTTGAACGTGAGAGACACTGTATATAAATATAAAAATAACTTCAAATTTCACCACTCCATCCTCTTAATTCTCAGACAACCGTAAATTTCCTCGGTTTTTGCGGCCACTCAATCGATATTGAATCACGGCTAATGCGAATCGACTTTCACGAGCCACTCGCAATATTTCTCGGGCACTTTTGAGTTGTAGAAGGACTGAAGCATCCTCCATCTCGAGAATCGAGAGGATGACGGACTCCACGCCCTCCCTAACAGAAATAGATTGCCTCGAGGTTCTCAAACTGCTCTCCTCACGTAAAAGGAATTTGACACGTAACGTACCAATTTATTCAGCCAAACGAAATCTCTAATTAATTTTCCCCGTTTTGTGATTGGGGAGTTTTTCTCGGGTGTTTCTGGCTCGCACCCGCCGATAAAATTAATTCCTGGCGAGTTTCGTCAATATCGGCAAAACGAGTTTCGCAACTTTTGTGCGGTCTGAAACAATTACGATGATTCAATATCGCAACTCGTCGAAGGATCGAGGAGACGTGTAGGTAATTGGGAAACACGAAGAGGTTCAGAATAATTGTTGGTTCTTCGCGATTATGAGGTTTCGCGCAAATTTATTTACAGAGTAATTGTGTTTCCGGGAAAAAAAGAAACGAGTTTCTCTGAATTGAATATAGAAAGTCACGTTAATTATCGAAAATGTATCGGGAAATTCGAACTTCAAAATGAAGTATGTATATTCACTTGTTCTCTCATCGGTATTCAGCGACTGAAAAGGGAATACACCACACAGTTGAATTCCTACCACTCTTGTTTGCGAAATATATCGTAGAAGTATCCGATAACAGATGTATCCACATTTCTTTTTTTCTGTGAAAAGAGAAGAATAAAACTAAACTAATAAAAATCATTGACAAAACGACAATCAAGTGGTGAAATTATATTTTCATTTTTGAAATTACAATTCCCTACTTTCACCTTATTGATCTTTTTTTTCTCCACTGACCTCATTTCTTTATTCCTTCACATATTTCAATTCGATGATTTCGTTTGGTATATACTTGTTTCCAATTATTTCCTTTCAGGCGCGTATACAAGGGGGGGGTAAAGGGAGTAGTTACCCCTTTCATGATCAGTCAGTCACATAACATAAAACAATATATAGTAAAAAATATAGGGAGATATCAAGAAATATAATGAATGAATGAAAAATCAATCACATTTTTATTTCACCTTTACTTCCTGTAACCCTGTAAGATCGCAGAATCCAGCAATTAAATTCAAAATTATTATCAGAATTATAGATTATCTCAGAAGATTATATAGTCTCTGGTATTTCGGGAGAAATTGATAAACCTGAATTTAAATTTATTATTTGATTTTTCTGTTGCATTATCTTGTGTTCAAGTATATACTTTTCATTCTACTCATATTGATATGTAGTATGATAAATACATGAACGAATATCATTATAACGGTTTATTTTTACTTCCTTTGACAAGGCAAATGTTAGTTATCTCTGAAGTCTGAAGTTTATTTTCATCGAAAATTATTGTTTTCTCTACTTTCCAATTTTATTTATGAAAAAAATGAAGATTTAACAAATCTGACGTTTTTATTCCACAGTTTCCTAATAATTTATGTCATTGTGAAAGGTAAGTTTGTAAAAATGGCAATATGTATATGTGTTTTGATAAAATGGTGGAAACGCATAATTTTCTCAGTTATTACCCCCCCTATAAACTTGAGCTGTATACGCGCCTGTTTCCTTTTGAGTATGGCCAGAGCCTGATTATTTTATTTCGAAAGAATTAGTTTCTACTCGACGAGGAAAATGGTGCTATGGTTCCGCATCCGACTGACGATCCGAGGGTCGTGAGTTTATTCCCAACGGGGCAGAGATTTTTCTTTGAGAATTTTTCTCTGTCGTGTTGGGGAATTACACTGTCATTCATGGTTGACGGGTCTGTGGATATCCATGCTGCTCCTGAGGTATCAGTAACAAGCCTACCTGCTGAACGACTTCGAAGAGTCAGTTTCTTTAAAATCAAACACACTGAATTCACCGAACCTTTTTGATAAAGTCTAAGTAAGGGCTGATTTGTTTTGTAAAAGACTACTTTCCTGTCCGTATGTTGCGACGGGCGTCAAATCACATAGGAGTCAGATCTCCCTACTGAATGTGTATATCGAGTGCATTCGAAGGATACTACACAACATGAAGAAAAATGAAGACTAATTTGTCACAGAATTCACTCACCATATAACTGCTTTTTTCTCGCTCTCTCAGAGAAAACTCTTCTCTGAGCGCCCTAGTGGTCTTATTGATAAATTACATAACTTTCCCGTTGAATACATGAAATATGTTTTTTTCGTTCATAAATGAATTGAACCCCTATGCGTGATATAGAGATATCCGCAGACTGTTTGTTTATTATAGTATATCGATTTATATATTTATTCAAATTATGATGTTTGAATATAAATTATGTTGTGATAAATACGCCACTGGAATTGTGTATTTTCACCATACCTACTGTTAGTGCTACGACTGCTAGGATGCAGTGGTCTCAAACGTTAAACCATCGAAACCAATTCTGAAACCACAACTAATTGCGCTTCAGCATTCAGCATGTTAATCTCCATACCAGGACATAACATCAGATGATGTATGGCCTTCGGTGCAGAAATAATGCATTCACAAAGGAATTGGAGCCAGTAGCTATCTCGCTACTGTTCCAATGTGAAATTTCATAAAAAAACATCTAGTTACGAAAAATAAACACTCTGGAAATGAATTATGTTGGAGGCTAGGTTTATCAAGTGAAAGATCATCTCCTTCAATTCGGAAAATGATATCTAGAATTTTACAATTATTATTTTCCTGTGTAGTTTTCAGCCAACCTGAGAACAGGATAAGCGTATTATAAAACGTGAAACCGTTTATATTGGAAATGAACTAGGATTTCTTATTCTTCAGAAATCAACCAGGATTTCAAATTTTCCTGAAAACACTTTCAGAAGGCTATTTTCTGACTACATGGGATCTTCTGCGCGATGCAAGATCCTTCATTTTGTGTAGCACACTTTCAACAACGACAAAAAAATTTAAGAAAAATAAATACTTATCACACGTCCCGATTATTCGGGACTGATTTTTCCATAACGGAAAAGTTTGTCAGCTATATGCAATTGCAAATCAGAATTTATAGATTCCTGTGAACCTTTATAAAGTAAGTATTCCACTGATTACATACTATCAACGGCGAATTTGATTTCAAAAACGTCATCTATGAGTATTTTAATGAATATCAGCTCTGTTTTTTTTTTGATAGTCAAGTTTGAGTTACACGAGAAGTTGCTGACTGATAGAACATGTTCCTATTTTTGAATTAATGCAGCAACTTTTCGCTGTAGATTAGAAATATACCCTTTACCCTTGTATAGACTCCAGTATTCATTCTCTTTTTTTCAGACGGTGGTAGGTTCAAAATGAAAAAAATACGAAGAATCCATCTACGAAAAAATGACATTCAACCAGTACTTGAAAAATTACTATCGTAGTTAAAAGCTATTGGGAACAATGTTCCAGATATGAAAACCAATATTGAGGGTGTCCAATGAATAAAAATTGATCAAATTGATTTTATTCAATAAAATACCCTATATTCAACAATCGACTTCAGAACATATGTGTGAAATTGTGCTCCTGAAAAATTGCTGAATACTATTGATCTGGAACTCTTTCAACAAGAACAAATTTCATTAAGAAATTGAGATATGGATGACATGGGGCAGCCGACATTTATAATTTGTTCCATTCATCAATAAATTATAGGAATGGAATACACTTCTGATTGAGAAAAGAACGCTAAAGTTGAAAGAACTCACATCAGCTTCACGAAAAAAAAGCAATACCACTATATGAACCCTGAAGAAAATGAAAGGATAACTACAGAGATCCAATCATAAACTATCAAATCTAGAAGAAACGAACACAAAATTTGTAAAACAAATACAATCTCTGGTAAGACTCAGTAAAAGTTTATTATTGTATTTTGGCATCAATACTTCAGATATATTGAGGCACTGACATCTCAACAAGTTGAATGCAATACGATACATTTATTTTGGAAATGAAGTATATTCATAATAAGGAATATGGAAATCAATACATTTACGTGTGTTGTAACCATAGATTTGCTGTATTCTAGTTGCCTCATTTCTGTTCGAGTTGACATATGAACCCATTTCCAACATGAAAATACTAACCAATGTTGATAATTTGAAACACTCAAGAGGTCTACATGAATTTTTGCTTGGAATATCGATAACCGATGTGAACGTTTACTTCTCTATCAGAAAATTAACCTAAATTCATACAAAGCTGAAGATGAAAAAATTCACATCGTCAGTGATTTGAGTCCAACTGTTCAACTAATTGACAAAGAATTGAAAAGCCATCTGGATACTACGGAAAAAAGAGGAACACCTCAAACAAAAATAATCAATCTGAAACGATTCCTGATCTTTCGAACCCCTTATTTCTCTTGTTTTGATTTCTATACGGAATTTCTGAGCAACCCGAGAGCTTAAAAGAGAAAAGCGTTCAACTCTGAGACCAAGAAAACTGAAACTTCAACATCCCATGACCAGAGCTGAATCATCATTCGTATTGATTAGGACACCATAGTTTTTAGTCTATTTATATTCGTTGTTTCATTGTCGGTCTTCTTTCGAATAACTTGAATTTTGATTTCTGGCATATTATCTACGTCGTGATATTTCAACGAATAGTATATCACATAAACCATTTTACTCTAGGAATATTGAAGCGTCTCTTTCTTATCTCGAATGTTTCATCAGTACCATATTGAAATCGTATTTTCGTGATCTCACATTGTTTCTATACAGTGAACTCGAGCGAATCCATAAAGCCAAGTTTCACCTGAAACGACCTCTAGATTCAATTCTCCAGCAATACAATTGTTTCTTCGACGTATATTGTTCCTGGAGAGGGAATTCATCCGAGATTACGTAACATCCCCAATTCAAATAGGAAATGGGAATTTCCCTGGAGAGAATAAAAAAATTAATGAAGCGGAACGAACAGATCATGGAAAGAATCTGGATAATAATGGCCTATTCTCCTCGTCATAATTCCGGATGGGATATTTTTCGGCGGAAAGAACCCAGGTCGGAAAAATTCTAATCGGCTTTCGACAATCGGGTTACTTCTCGTTGTGATTGTTGAAAGTGGATCGGCCATGGGAGACCTTTCGTTGATTAGATCCTAATTTTTTAGGACTTTTTAGGGTTTATGCTTTTCAGTTGATGATCAGAATGGGTGAACAAAAACGAACTAGAGGACAACCTAATCCGGAATAGTGGACAACGTCTAGATAAATGAGCATAACAGCAAACGATTTGAAGCTGAGGTCATCGATAGGGTAGATCATTGGTTCAGAAGAGAATCTGAGGAAGTTGTCTACATTCTCAAAGAGACGCTATTGGTCAACTGGCTCACCAGAAGGGAGTTCGGGAAGATGGATCCGAATTCAATGACATTGAAGACTAATGTCGCCGAATGCAACCAGAACCAACTCAAAGAAAATATACCACATACAATATCAACACATATTATTTGATACTATATTTCATACCGAGGTGAGAATTGTATGATTTACCTTGAAGGAAGTATAAAATTTGATTCACGCAGTCCAGGTAAAGGGAGGTGATTCTGAAAACAATCATTACTCACAGATTTTCATGACTCACGAAACGAATGCTTATTCTTGTTACATATTATATCCTTCCGCCAATCATATTCGAAAGTTTCAAAACTATATCAGATCATCCATTTCCGTTTATATCCGCAGTGGACAGTCTGATTGCTGATGTGATTTCTGCAGTGGTGATGGAAATGATCAAGACGGAATATGAAAATGTGGTTTACGATCATAACATTTACAAAATACATACATTTTTATGAATGATGCAAACTATTTTTCGTAAAAGTCTCCCGAAAGCTCAGTGACCTGGAAAGACTATACTAAAATTATAAGCTTGTCCAGCTGAATGTGCTGATGATTTCCACGGATATACACTTCCGATTGCCCTACCGACCGTTTCTAACTGAGAGAAAGATCATCGTAATATTTCCTCTATGTCAAACAGCAAAATGTGTTTATGTCAAACTTGAACTTTAAGACCATAGCCAACCTGTGATCAATACTGAGTGTATGGTATTCAGCAGGAAACATATTTGAACTTGTGATAGTAAAAATACAGGAGTAGAGGGCAATCATCCCAGGGTGCAGAGGTGCTTTCCAAAAACTCATGAGGAAGGGCCAATAAACAGTTTACTCAGAAGTCAACACAATCCCGCATAAAATTCAGTCGTTTGATAATATAACGCCTATGAAGTAGTTAAATTATATTAACTTTCATTCGTAGAAGGATCCATATCTTTCTGGAACTTCTGACAAAGGAATTACAATAACATAAAATGTTTAGATCCATAACATCAGTACTAATTCAATCATTATGTCTTCAACTCGCTCTGGTGAACCCATTTGGTAATCAAATATTCATTCTACGTAGTTTATTACATGTGGTTGTTTCAAACTGCAACAGCTACAAAAAGGGTTCTGAACATTCATTCATTTATTATCTACCTCTATATTCATAACTTCGAAAAGAAATATCAAATAATTTTAATATGTGTTTGTGCGGTATAAGCAAACAAAATCTCTCCAATAACCCACCAGCGGATAAATATAAATTTTCCCAAAGTAAAGGAAGAAAATAACTAATCAATTAATCTAACTTCACCACCCATAATTATTCAGCTTCTCCAAATTTTCGAGAGTTTTTCTCAGCTTTCCGAGTCTTAACCGTAACATCAAATACCCAGCAACTTCAGAAGTTATAAACACATTTCGAATGGATTAAATTTTCATGAGATCGGATCAGGCGAATTCTTCGATAGTGAACTTTATGGCGCAGGGATGTTTGAACTTCGAATTAATTGAAGTTTTTTTTTAATTATTCGACGATCTGAGAATCGACACATCATTTTGTATTCGAGAGAAATAAAAAACGCTATGTCGAATCTTCGACAGATGCTTCAAAAAATCTACATAGAAGTGGTGTATTTGGAAAAAGTTCTGGGAACGGAACTGGTTTCCAAAACGTTAACAAAGATAAATATTTTCATATATGCATTGTGACCCATTGAATTGGGAGCACCCTTCTGAAACCTATATTTTTCAACTGAATGGAAAGACTTCTTTCAATAGGAAGGCAG
The DNA here is from genome assembly GCA_032362365.1 of Zygogramma bicolorata. Classification (NCBI taxonomy): domain Eukaryota; kingdom Metazoa; phylum Arthropoda; class Insecta; order Coleoptera; family Chrysomelidae; genus Zygogramma; species Zygogramma bicolorata. Next base: position 73,325 of record JAVJAQ010000236.1, read on the forward strand.
TCGAGAAATATATTATAGCAACAAATTTCATGACTTCATTATCAAGGTAAACTTTTACCATTTTTCTAGGTCAAAAATCGAAGAGAATTAGTAGCGATTCTTTTCGAAAAATTTCTCTATACCACTGGATTGAGGCTGCTTTAAAATAATTCAGGTCAAACTTACGTCGAAATCTGTTCATCATTCAAAAAGTAAAAAGGGAATTAAATTTAAAATTATGCAATTTGATCATCCCACTATTAGTAATTCTCCTAACGCCGCCGCTAAGCCTAACAAGCATAATTCAACAAGCTGGGCCAATCGGCGAGCAGTATCGATAGAAGAACCCAACCAATGATATGCAACAGCTACTGGTTCTTTCGAGAAGGTTCTTGATGAGATGAAGTCCCTAATAAGTGGAATGAGCTCTCAGAATGAAAGGACATGTTATGGATGTGGAAAACTGGGACATTCATAGAAGACTGCAGGGTAAGAATGCCACATGTTATAGATGTGGAAGATCGAGATATCCCATGAAACATTACAAGTTGAGAATGTCACCAAGATCCAGCTCACTTGCTAGGATACCAGGAAAATTGAATGAAAATGACCTTATATGCACTATTGACACCGGTGCTGTAGATTCTTTGGTACGCAGTGACATCCTTCGGCCTGAAAGCGTGAAGCCTATTCTTTCAACTCCGTACTTCGAACAGTAACTGGTGAAATAAAAGGCTGAAATAACACTGATTTTTGGGCGACTTACCATCACAAATACAGTGTACGTCGCGAACAAAGAAGTTGAATTCATACTAGAAATGGATTTGATCAGTGACTGTGGGTTTTCATTCGACAACGAAGAGAAAATTGTGAAGTCTGGAGGAGAAGAATTTGTTCTCACGAATCCAGGAAAGAGGACGATGATTGCGAAACCGCGATTAGCAAAAACTGCGAGAATTCCTGCATTATCGAAGAAAGTAGTTCATGCTACATTGAATAACGACCCTGAAAGCAGCGTCCAGTCGCGGGACAAATCCCCCAGCAATTCGGTTTTCACACGAACGAATATTTTCAAAACCACTGGATACGTTGATATCAAACAATGCGGTTTCATTCAAACATGACTAATACTCAGCGAATGAGATTTGTACAGCAACATACTTTTTCACCAATTTACTCGTGCGTGAGCACGGCCCAGCTCTTCAGGTTCACTGACAGTTATTCGATATCTACAGTTAAGCAGCGCCGAGCGCGGTTACTACTTGGATGGGTTATTTCCTTCAGATAAAAACCGCGTCGAAAGCCTATACAACTGCAGCAAAATAGCATATCATAGCTTGCAGGCAATATATCTATGAGTAAAAGATATATTGAGGATGTGCCGTCCTTCGGAAGGGACGTAAAGCCGGCGGTCCCGACTCCATGAATGTTGGGCTCGTAAAAGATCCGGTTGGAAAAAAATTCGGTAGTGGGGAAGTGTGCTCACCGGCGTCAGTGGTTGACTTTGGTAGCAGAAAAAGGCCGACGTTGAATGAAGAATCAAATTATAATAATTATTCGTGCATAGATGAAAGGATACAAAATAAATGAATATACGAGAAATCAAAAAAAATGCCAGTTGCAATACATTTGGTACGGAAATACTCAACGAATGATTGATGAAAAAAGTTATTTCAATCGAAAATTTTCTGGAGTTTTCCTCCTGATGCCTGTACTTCTTTTTTCTCCTGGCGTCACTTTCCTCTAACTCTTTTTTCTCCTGTTGTCGCTTCTCCCGCACTTCTTTCCTCCCCTGTCACAGTTTTTCTTCTAATTCTTTTTCTTCTTGCCGTCGTCTTTCCAAATTCGCAAATTTATTTTGGATAAATTCCAACATATCCTTCATCGTATCGTAAGATGAACTTCTCGTATTCACCACAAAATGTTTTTATCCACTGTTACGATATTTGCTGGATTCGTTTGCTGAAATGATGCTTCGAACAACTTTTATTAACTCCACTTGACGATACAACTACTGCACTGGTGTATATATAATCCACTATCAATCACTTAAACTTTGAAGGTGAAATATTCAAAGTTCTTTTCTGAAGACTCTATACAACTTCGACTCTCCAATAATTTTTTTTTCTACTAATAACTCTCTCTACTAGAAACTACCGTTCGATGGATTGCTTCCCTATTCATACTCGGATCGAAGACCATCAATTTATCTAGTAGTTCGGGGCGTGAATGGAACATCTTCGAATTTAGAGCGCCTAGAACATCGGGAACCTTTGCTCGAAAACGACTCGATCGTTCAGCTGTTCCGAAAATATGCCTCGGGAAGCGACGAGCGCTTTCGGGATCGCCCCAACTGACCCAGCTCATTGAATCATGCTCATTATGCTCAGCGGCGGCGTTAGAGGATTTCGTAACAATGTATTTCAATTTTACGGTCAGTGCGAGCATAAAGTTCACTTTATGGCCTTCAATGGATTCATTCACGATATTTTCCCACATGTAAGGTCCAGTTGCACATACCAGGTTCACGTCCAGTTCAAGTGAACTCGGTTCAATTGCTTAGCATTAGAGTATCACCTATCAGATAATTTCTTGCTCACCAACTGATTTCGGTTCAGCTGAACTACAGTTGATTGTTGTTGTAATTGTTTGTAATTGTTTGTACAACTGGCCATTAAAGTTTGTAAAATATATATACAGTGTGGTCCACAAAGTCTGCAACGAATGGGAAACTTTTTTATTATCGATTTCTCAGAAAAAAATTTTATTCCTGACAAAAGTTGGTGCATGTTCCAAAACTATACCAAGTGTACCTGAAATGGCTTTATGACAATCACCATACAGGATAGGCCAAAAAATATAAATTTCGTTCAAGAGTAATGTACCCTTATTTCAGAAAATATAGAAATATGTTGAGGAGAAAAGTTGCTTAGAATTAAAAGTTATGTTCAGATACTTCTTGTTTGTTGCAACGATATTTAACAGAACTCTAAAATAACACAAATATTTTTATGTAGTTAGTAAAGTATTTGCCTTGTTAAATATAATATATATATATATATATATATATATATATATATATATATATATATATATATTATATTTAACTATTTAACGGATGAACCTGAAAATTTCACAATATGTATAAATCACTATGACCTACACGCCAAAAATATTTCAGACGATGCGGCGTTGTCGCTTCTACTATAAAGCAGCGGATTCTTTGATTTTTCAAATGGAACACCCTGTATATATTATGATTCATAATCACTGCATCAACAAATTCAAATATTTTATCTCTATACCTAAATATTACCGTTTAGAAGATATAAATTAATTTCGATATTTCTTCTACCAAACATGAACTTTTATAAATGCTGATAATCTTGACTTCTCTTGCATCAAAACGATCAAATTTGAAATGGAGTGGAGTGATACTATGAGGATCTTCATTATGAGTCATATTTTCATTTGCCTCATACAGGGTCTTAAAAAAATGCAGATACTTTGATCTCATGAAAAAATGAGTGGAACTCATTTTTTTCAATTGGAACACCCTGTATATTTCAACAATTTTGATATCTACATTCAATTTTAGATTGACTTTGTTCAGATAATACTATTTCTATTTTGAACCGTTTTCGGGATAAACTATTTCAAACGGAAACTGACGTGGTTTTCTTGCTCGTTTTCTTGAATTCATCACTTATTTTGGATATTCAACATTTTATTTATACTTAGTAATATTTCTTTTTGATCCAGTTATAATCCAATTATAATAGAATGATGTCAAGATTAGGTTACAATAATGAAGATTGCTTGAATTTATTAATAATTCATGGTGAGTGCAAAAGAATTGCAAGAAGAACATGCCGAGTATTTCATGCAAGATATCCACAACTTCCGAAGCCGAATAATAATGTAATAAATCGACTACTAAAAAACTGTAGTTTGAATGGAACCTTCCGTCCGAAAATCATTCGTAAGAAGACTAACGTGGATGATGATGATAATGGTATAACAGTTTTGGGGTACTTCCATGCATTTCCAGATGCTTCTCTGCACGAGCCTGAAAGGGAGATAGGTATACCTTACGTGACAATTTGTCGAATTCTCAATAAGTATAAATGGCATCCCTATAAATTCTACTGTGTCAAACATTTGAAAGAGACTGATTTACTTCGTAGAGTGGAATTCTTTGAATGGTTACTTGTCAAGACTCAAGAAAATGAACATTTCCTTGACAATATCATATGGACAGATGAGGCCAAGTTCACAAAAAATGGAGTTTTCAATAGACACAACAGTCATTATTGGGCGCCAGAAAATCCCCATGTTGTCCGTCAGAGGGGTTTTCAAGAAAGATGGCAATTCAATGTATTTTGGACCATAAAGAATGGGTCAATTTTTTGTATCGAGTTTTATGATGATAATTTGAATGCATCAAAATATGAAGATTTACTGAGAAATGGAATTCAAATTATTTCAAATAATGGACCAGGAAGAGATCGTGTATGGTACCAAATAGATGGCGCTCCACCCCATAATTCTCATTCAGTCAGCGAAGCTTTGACTGAAATCTTCGAAGACAGATGGATTGGTAATAATGGACCTTTTCGTTGGCCTCCTAGAACACCAGATGGCAATCCATTAGATTATTTCGTGTGGGGTTTCATTAAAAATATGGTTTACTCTACTCCAATAACAACAATGGAAGATATGAAATTGAGAGTCACAACTGCTTTCAATAGTTTGAGTCCAGACTTGATCAGAAGCGCTACACATGACAATCTTTTGAAGAGATTACATGTTTATTTGAGTAGAGGTGGAGATGTGTTTGAATATATCCTGAAATACGCTGAAGATTAAATTAACTCATTAATTTATGGGTTTATTATTTTCAGTTCGTGTTTCAGCGTTAATAAAACTATTGTTTGAAGAGAAGTTCCATTCGATGGTTGAAGAGTATTTTAATGATTATCTTTTCATTGTATTATCTGAGACTAATTGAGAAAAATCAAACGAAATCTGTTTTACAAAAATGAGTGTTGAACAAGGAAATCATGTCAATTTCCGTTTGACACAGTTTATCTCGAAAACGGTTTAAAATAGAAATAGTATTATCTGAACGAAGTCAATCTAAAATTGAATGTAGAGCTCAAAAATGTTGAAATATACAGGGTTTTCCATTTGAAAAAAAAAAGAGTTCCACTCATTTTTTCATGAGATCAAAGTATCTGCATTCTTTGAAGACCCTGTATGAGGCAAATGAAAATATGACTCGGAGTGAAGATCCTCATAGTATCACTCCACTCCATTTCAAATTTAATCGTTTTAGTGCAAGAGAGTTCAAGATTATCAGCATTTATATAAGTTCATGTTTGGTAAAAAAAACATCGAAATTAATTTATATCTTCTAAACGGTAATAGTGGATACAGGAAAATAGTATATGAATTTGTTGACACAGTGGTAATGAATCATAATATGATATTATATACGGGGTGTTCCATTTGAAAAATCAAAGAAGCCGCTACTTTATAGTAGAAGCGACACACCGCATCGTCTAAAATATTTTAGACGTGTAGGTCATATTGATTTATGCATACTGTGAAATTTTCAGGTCGATCCGTTCGATAGTTTGCCAGAAACGGCTAAATAACGCTCATCATGGACATGGAAAGCCCTGTATGTATATTTATATATATATATATATATATATATATATATATATATATATATATATATATATATACATAATGATAATGATAGTAATACGTTTTATGTTTCACCAAGTCTAATTAAACCGCTCACTCTAATCTCACCCAGTTGAATAGTATCGCAAAAGTTTGTTTCACTTACATAATGCGTCTTTCTCCCTCGATGACCGGCCCTCTGCTACTTGATGAATAGCACGTGTAATTTGTGATATGACTGTGAGGGTATTCGATAAGTGTCGTACATTTGATACCACTCCTATTTCACGAAGGATAGCAACACTGGATTCCAACTTGGTGTTGGCGTATGTGTACACTGTACACCCACAATACTTGATAACCTCACCACAGTAAAGGTCTACTATGACCTCACTTTTTCTTTACTGCATCGCATCAGTGAACACCGATCACGTGACCTTTTTACCACAGGCGGGTAAAATCTCATATTTTGGGGTTACTCCACTCTTGGAGAAACATCACTTTCATCAAATCCCACATCACATTTGAATTCAACCAGCTAGGCGAAATGATCAGATAAATCCGCCAAAGAGATATTTGGGTTTAGATTACTTACATCTACATTGCTGAAAATATTGTCATCAAGACTTCGATTGTCCTTGTATTCGGGTATAGCTATTACTACATTTCTTCATACCATAGCTCAAGAAAACATTAACGAGGTCACTAGTGTTCTATTATATCTCATGAAATCCATGTTGAAATGGATATGGATATGGGACCATTGTATGTACAACACCTATTGAGAAATTTGATCATTTTGACATTTATATACTGTACATCAGCTCCAAGAGATCTATAGAAGCATGACACATTCGCCTTCAAATAACCATCAAGACAAATATCAATACTAGAGGATTCGAATGTTTTTTCGATTTTACCTACGGTGTGAATATTTCTCACTTCATAGTCCAGGTGGTCTGAAATGAAAATTGCAGTGCCTCCGCCCCCATTCTTAGATCTACAGCAATAATCTGTCAGTTTATAATTAAGTTATTTATATTGCCCTCAGTACATTAATAACTAATGTCATACTAGGTAATTACTGTGATTTAATTGCTTGGTTACCAACTACACCAGTGAAGTTCTCTTTATAGCCCGCACAGACCCAGAAGACAGAAAACTTTTTTGCATTTCAACATTTTCAATTCGAAAGTAACGTTAGCACTCATTGTCATGAAAAAAAAATTATGTTATCAAAATTGAATTTTGGATTTCATCAAATCTTCATTTAAATGCCTCAACATCTACTTCATACCCTTGGTACATATATATCCAGCGATTGAGTTTAAGTTAGCGGAGGTAACAAAATATCAAAATAAAAACATATTATGGAAAGAAAACGTTTCCAGATTACAAGAAATGTAATTTCAGTTTCATATACGTAGATTTTCAATAACAATTTTATGTTTCTCCTCAGAAAACTTGCACATATTTCATCCCTGAGCAGAGACAGAAGTGGACCAATCCAACGGATCCTTGCGTAATTGCATGAAGTATTGGCACTAAGTAAGAATGATATTTTTTTCAGGATACTGAGACCGGCGAAAGAAGTACCTCTGAATCAATTGATGGTATATGTGGAGAAGTAAATCTGCAATTGTTCAAGGGTCTCTGTGGATTCCAGATTGGGAGACGATTTTTTAATTCTTTTTTTTTTATTTGTGTAACGACAGAACATTCAATCTTATAGTGCTAATATGCTTAGTTTTCATAATAGTCGAGTAACATAAGCTTTTCGGTATTCATTTATATATCTATTACGTTGTCAATACATAGATGTATTCATTTCGATAACACCCAGAGCCAACACGAATGCAACCTATGTTTTTGTCAATCAAGTAATGTCATATCAGCTACTGGAACCTCCGATAGAACATATCTTCTAGCGTACGAATCAGACCAGTTCATGCCGACGCAATAAAATCGTCATTTGAGAAATCCTTGTAGCTGCAATAAATGTGTGCGACATATTGAACAGTAAATCATCTCGAACAAAAGCCGCACCTGACAGTTGTCCACGTTGCGAATATGATGCACATCGAGTACGAATTACAATTTCAAATCCTCGACCAGATGTATTCGATTATAATTTCACTGTCAAGCTTCTCTCCAAAGCCCCAATATGTCACGGGGGATTTGTTCGTTTGGGAGCTTGTTCTCGAATGCGGCAGTTGAATGTTGAATTCAGTGTGACGATGACGTCTGGTTTGTGTTTATAGTCCTGAGAAAAATTGAAATTTTGATTCGAGCAGGGAAATGACTGGAAATCGTGCTATAATGTGAATTCATCGTATGATAGAAAATTGAAATGATTGTTTTTTTCCAGATGTCAGAAGATTTATCTTAACAATTTCACTGCTATTAGGTAGTATTATCGACAGCATTTTGATACTGTTGTAGTACATTTCTTTATGTCTCTCCTTTTTTATTTTTTGAACGGGTCAACTCAAAGAATTGAAACTTGTGATAATGAAATTGATGCATGAAATCTATATTCTGCAGTAAAATTGACACATGAGAATTTCAAGATGGCGACTCTGGAAAAACAAAATCGAATGAAAAGGGGGATCTTGTGATACATCATTTTGAAGCTCCTGACGAATACTTCACAAACCTAGCATATGAAGTCAATATCTTCACCTACTACAAAATTGCGCAACATTTAATAATTACCTGAAAACAAACACATTAATACCGATATTCCTAGAAATATTCGTTTTTCTTTGTCTCATGGCAATCCCAAAATCCGATAAGGTTTGATTGGTACATTGTTCAGTTCAAATATTCTCATTTAGCTTTCGATTTTATGAGTAGATAGGTACCGTGAACTATCTCCAAAATGGTCAATTGAACAAAATTCAACAGGAAATTTGTATTTGAATATGCTGGCAACTACTATTGATCCTCTCATCACCGAAATCGTCGTGGTGAATCCTAATGGATTTGGATATTATTATTCCAACAAGATGGAGCACCATCACATAACTCCAGACAAGTGAAAAATTATTTGGATAATACTTTCCATTGCCGTTGGAATGGGCATCGGGGTACTATGGAATGGCCAGCCCGCTTGCCAGATTTGACACTTTTAGACTTTTTTCATAGGGCTATTTCAAGCAGAAAGTTTACGAAACTGAACTTGCTTCAATATCGAATATACGGTAGAGAATAATGAATATTTGTAGAAATATCGACGTTCTTCTTCTTCTTCTTCTTCTTCTTCTTCTTCTTCTTCTTGGTTTTTATGGTCTTTGCTTCCATTACGGCGCATTAGGCCTAAAATATCGACGTTGCTGTGTTCGAAAATGTTCGACATGAAATATCGGATAAGCTGTTCTTATCTCAAGACATTGAACCATTTTGAGCATCTTCCGAAGTGAACTCAGCCTATTTCCTCAAATTATCAAGTCAAACGTCGATGTGGGCAGGCAATTCTTATATGATCTGCCATTTTGTAGTAGGTAAAGATATTGACTTCATATTCTAGGGTTCTACAGTATTCGTCAAGAGCTTCGAAATGATGTTTCACAAGACTTCCATTTCTATTTATTGCGCCTAGTCACCATGTTGAAATTTTAATGTGTCAATTCTACTCCAACATATAGTATTTGTGTATCAATTTCATTATCTCAAGTTTTGATTTTGAATAATCAGTAATCATCAGGTTGGTATTCATACAGATTTTCCGTTCAATCTGTGTCGAATACTTATGAAATAATTAGCTCACTTAACTGATCTTGCAGTTCAATTTTCGATACTTTGGATACTGGCCAACTCTATCTATTCTGAATCCTTGTAATACTGCAATAATCATTCGAATGTTGAATGACGTCTTTTGTTGCCTCATGAATTGCATCGCTCATATTTGATCAGATTGATGTTGTATCCTCCGGAAGGAGATCTCTTCCATAAGAAATCAAATTCGATATTATTCGTGACATCCTCACTGTGATAATATGACCGCTCGCAATGATAGCATATCACCAAACAATTATTTTAGTGCTATATTATCTTTGATATTCTCAGGTGCTTCAGTGTGTTTTCATAATTTATTTTTAATTTTGTTGTTGACTTGCCATGATCATTCAGGAATAGAACATGTTTCAATAAACCAAATACGAAAAATATTCGATTACCTGTAGAATAAATACACACTCTCGCGATTGCAATCGAATTAAATCAACTCCTCAATTACTTCGTGAGATTTGATTTCAATGAATTCACACTATGCCCAGCATTTGAAGGATTTTAGTCATTAGACAAAATCATTATCTTTTCTATGAGTTCTTTTTAGTACTCATTGGTTCAAAGCATTGAAAGATAGTACAATCTCAAGTTCGAAGGTACTGATAGCTGCTAATTTTTCAAACTCCAGAAAACACCATTATTCTTTGACTGACTATCAACTGGAAGATTCTACTATGTTTGGTCGAGATGAATCGAATTGGTATTAAAAAAAAACTTCTATGTTATGGCCCAAAAATGCATACACACTTGATAAAATTCAAATGATCCCAGTCCATCTGTAAATTTTTATATTTTTCCAATAACTTGTGCCGTGTAACGTAATAAAACCTATAAGTGAAACGACATTATGTCCATTTGAATGGTCTATGTAGTTTGTATAGCCCGCGAACTACACTAAACACTGATTTTCCCAAATAAACGTGCTATTTTTTCTTTTCGAACGTGAAAAATGCAGATCCTTCAAATATAAAATTGAACTAAAAAATAGTCACATCCAGTTGCTATACATTTTTCAAATGAAATTGAAAATAGCAAATATCTATAATCTAAACTAAGTATCCGACAAAAGTTTGTCGACTTCAAATCATATTACTCAACTATCGTTCATCAGGCTTTTCGATCTTCCCGTCTGCCAGCTGAAATGGTCCTTTATCCACATCACGAAAGGCTCCAAATTGGAATGCGTGTACCTCTATCAAAACTGGAAACGGAAGCCTCCGCCAAAACTTGTATAGTTGTGTCCGCCAAAACTCATCATTTACACCAACAAGCAGCTTGAGAGTCTTGCTGATTTTGCAGAGAACTTGTAATGATGCAATTACTCTCTCTTCTCAATGGTAGCACATTAAAATAATGTCATCGAAGTTTCAATTATTTTGAATTCCAGCTCAATCAGATGTCAGCAAGTGTTTAAAAGTAAATTGGAACATTAGTGTTCTCTCCGTTACATCAATACTTGAATACATTCTTGGACTGACCTTTCTTTCTTGTGTCTCCTCAGTCGACTCGTGCATAAATGGCCCAACAAAATAACTACAAAACAATTTTATACTATCTGCCAAAGATAAATTGGAGTTGAAATGAACCTGCGAAAAAATATACGCGCTGTGGGAAACTCCATGTGGAACCCTAAATTTGCGTTTGTTCGAACATACTTTACATTTCCAACCAATATACATTTTTTCTCAACACACTCGTGCAAATTGTTGATCACTTTATATCAGTAGAAATAGCATTCCATAATGACATTGGTCATTCGAGCAGTATTTGTATATGTGCAGAAACTGAGCACCCTCTGAAGATTAGTCGTTGAACTTAACATTGGCAAAAAATACCCCGCGGGACACGACCTTCAGGTATTTTGTTTATTACTTTCATATCAAAGTATTCATTCTGACCGATCATATACAAATCTGTTTTCATACTCATATTTTGTCGAATATCCTCGTGAAAATTTCACGCAGAATGAACAAAGGAATCGAAGCCACGCTGGCGGGAAAGTGTGGAAGTGAGATTACGTGGTTCAAGAGAAGTCACAGAGCAGTTTTATTCCGCCTTTCGCATCCTTTTTGGTGGGTCGCAACTGGGCAATGTGGAATTATTTTCTTTTTGAGGGGGTAACTGTGTCTTCCTGATACGGTTTGCCGACGGCTCTGCGTCCTCTACTTCGGTCTGCTTAACCTTTTATCGGAAACTGGGTGAATCACAGTGAAATCTCACTCGTTCATTTTATTTATTCTGAATCCGATATAAGTCGACACAGGTATATCCTTTTGTTGAGAGTAATGTGTTCACCAGAAAACAGATGCGTATTTGGGTTGATAGAATTGAGCATTTTTCGTAGTTATCCAGGAAGATGGAAACCAATTGCATATCTATACGGAGAGATTCATTAGTCATGGTCCAAATTGAACTGTTTTGATTTTGTTACATTTTTCAGAAAATACTCGTCAATCAAGGGACAGGAGATACGAATTAACATTCACAGTGATTTTTTGGAGTTTGAAAGACTCAGGAAAAATCACTCTCGGCAAGTTTAGCTGTTCTATCGAAAAAGATCCCCGAGCAAGGGAAGTTCGACAGGTTCCCAAGCTCACAACAAAGGGGTGGGAATTCTGTACTCGTCGCGTCATTCGTGTAGATACTGCAGAGGGTGAAACGATTGATAACAATTCAGAAAAGCACCGACCTTGAAAATATCTATAGGAGAGAGACAAGTTTCCGAATCTTCTACGATGCTCCAACGAAGTGAGCAAGTCTGTGAGCGAAGAATCGTCAACAAGATGGATTGCCTTTCTCCATACATGAGAACCATATTTCAAGACAGGTCATATCTGTGAAGTGTATCTTCGCACGAAACAGTTTCTGGATTCTGGAAAGCAACTTTAGCTATCGATCTGACATGATTTTCCTATGAGAGATCATTACTGATCGTGATTTCAAGCATCAAAATACTTGACTTTGTAGAAATAGTTACTCCTGACCATATGAATACTAGATAATGATAGATCGGCTTTCCATGAGAAGAGACATGCCTGGGTTTTCCCAGCATTCCACCAAGTTCATGTTACTCTGTTATTTTCGCCAAATCATCGTTAATTTTATTGACTTGAATGTTTCTTTGAATTTTCGTTTCTTGAGCTGGTATGGGGACTCTGGAAGAGAAACTAGTTTGAAGAGTAATGTCGTCCGCAAAGCTATGCACTGAACAAATCCGGCAAGTCATTCATATAAAGCAGAAACGAAGTGGCCCCAAGAACTGAATCCTGTGGTGCACCTGCATAAATTGGGAGAATATCAGACGAAACTCCATCAACAACCACATACAGAGACCTTTCAGACAAGAAACTCTCGAATAAAGCACACAATTGAGGAGACAAACCATAAGACAGCAGTTTAGAATGGAGACCCCGATGGCAAACTCGATCAAATGCTTTTGTAATATCGAGTGCCACAGCTGATGTTTCTTCGAATTCTTCGATGGAATGCTATCAAATATGAGAAGCATACGCGAATAAGTCACTGGTTAATCTATCATGGTGAAATCCGTATTGTCGACCATTAATTGTTCTTGATTTCTCTAGACATTCGATTAGCTTCATATTGAATGCTTCTTCCATGACTTTGTTATGTGATTACAAGGTGAAGATTCCTTTCCTCAGGTACTGGTTGAACTCTTACTGATCTCCAGGACTTAGGAAAAAAACTCAATTCATACGAAGGGTTGAATACTTCGCAAAGTACCGGTGTCGATTCGAGGGCACACACTTTAAGAACAATTGCTGGGATTCCATCAGATCCGCAAGCGTTATTCATCTTCAGGTCCATCAAAATATTTCTTAAATTTTGTTGGTGGGAAATAATGTCAGGCATAGAACTGTCGACAGCCATGATATTCTGGGAATCTTTTCCCGGTGAGTTCAGAGTAGAATTTCCAGCAAACATGTTTGCCAATATATTTGCTTTCTGTTAGGCAGTGGTGGCTTGTGATCCATCTTCTCTGGTTAAAGGAGGAAATGAACTAAAAGTGAAATTTTTGCCGACAGCTTTAGCAATTGACCAGAACGAACGAGAACCGTTTGGACCTTCAACAAGTCTTGAAAGAATTCCATGATTACGTGTTTCTTCAGCAGCTTCAATTGTTGCACTGCATCTATTTCTTACGGTAACATACTCAGATCTCGTCTCTAAACTCGGGTTTTGGCGCCAGCGATTGAATGCTGTTTGGATGTGACAGTCTTGCAGCTTTTATTGAACCATGTTTTATCAGACTGTGGTGTCTTTGTACTACTTGGAATGAAAGTTCCCATTTCCAGAATGATAGTATCGGAGATTTCTTGAGCACATTGGATGGGACCACCAGATGAAAAACATACTCTTCTCCAAGGAAAATCAGAAAAAAGAATCGAAGACCGTCTCATTCTGCTGACTTGTAATGCCAGATACGATGTGCGGGTAATTCACCATTTATTCGGGAAAAATACAAACAAGTTGTTGAAATCAAAGAATGATCAGAATTACCCAAATGGTGGTGAATTTTGATCTAATGAATATCAGAATGAATAGGAAAATGTTATTAAAGTAGGTTGGACTGCATTTTTTCCGAAACATCTGCATACGTTGATGTCAAAATATGGGGTTCAATTCAAACATGACTAAAACTCAGCAAAGGAGATTTCTTTACTCAGATAGGTACCAATTCAAACTTATCCACTCACGTATTACTGCATGGATATAAGGACACAACAAGGACACATCGATAAATAACTGAATATCTGAGAAAAAAAAACGGCAGTTGACATACATTTGGTCAGGAATTACTCAGCACATAATTGCCAAAAAATCATTATATAAATCATTTCAGATGCGGAACTGTCCTCAATTTTCATAACAATGGGAGTAGTATCTATATCACAAATACGGTTTCTTCGAACATATCTTTTTTCTATGAGTGATTCAGTGTGTTTCACACACTTTGCTCGGAGGTCCACATATATACTTTTTCATGTGCTAATAGAGGAAGAGAAAATATGATGAATGTTTCCTTCATATCATGAAAAGTTTTTCGTACTGCCATTTTCTGTCCGTCAGGTATATCAGCCGTTTTATTTTTGAGACGACGGCAACGCCCACTTTCTCCTGGAATTGAGAATGGGTTAATTTCCTTTTTTTTAGGATGTGCACCGTTTTTCGAGATACTTCAAGTGCATCTGCAACTTCCTGAAATACAATTAAAAGAAGTTATGATATATTGATTTTGTGGTTTTAATGATGACCTCTGGAGCACTTGGAAGTAGTAAAAACTTAGATTAACCATCCCCTCAAGATGGATAACGGCAATACCCACAACATGGAGATTGTGTGTCCAGAGAATAAACATAATTGCGTTAGAGGGGCGCGGTGCTGTATTTGTAAACAAGAGCCATGGGCGGCGGACACTTTAAATGAAATTGGGTGCAAATGTTTTTAAATTTCAATCGCCACAAAAAAATATTTTTGGGTAATGTGTTCGAAAGCCATTACTCTTTTTTCAACTTGCTTTTCAGGTTAGATCAGTAAAATTAACTGAACCAATTATAGCGTTGATTATGAACGGTTAGAATCGGTTCGTAACCGGTAACAACATGTGCTGGAACAAACCCTCAGAGGAACGACAATAAACTTTATTAAATACTAACAGCATAATTGAAATAGAAACAAAGACATTTGGAGGAAGAAATGATACAGGAAATCAAATATACATGTGGCTGAATCATAAAAATGGTAAAATATGCTCATGAAAATGATAAATGCATCAGTTCATTATGACTGATCTGCTTGATAATTTTCCAGAAATTTGTGAATGAAACAAGTCAATTTTTTCGAATAGAAATAGACAAAAACATTTAGTACGAAAACTTCTGAATTGAATAAATAAATAAGTAGGGAGCTACTTTTTTCTATAGTTCATTAGAGGTTAGAGGTAGAATTCGGCAAAAATTAATTAATCAATGAATACAAATGAAAATGTCTATCTCCAACTCCAAACCTGTTTATTCAATTGATCAGTTTTTTCGTTTCATGATGAATTCTTATTGTGAAATATGTATTTAATTTTACCCAGCAAACACCAGGCAGTAAAAGTAAAACGTAAAATAACTGAGTCGATCTCAAAGGCATTCTAAAATGTAATATTCATGTGCAATCACTGATAGATGTCTTATTGTCTTCCCCTATGGGATTGTCAGTGCAATAGATGTTTTGAACTCCTTTGCTAAAAACTTATTTTTTATCTATGAGTGCTCACATCAACATTTCCTATGTAAATTTGAATATTGCATAATCAGATAATCTAATTTCGTTTTCTTTGTGAAATTATTTTGGACTAGTTATTAGGAATTCAGCTTGAATCCTCTACTAGACTTCTTTATTGTGATATCTAGTTTAACATATTTTTGACAGTTATCAATCACCGAAACACCAAACTGATATCACTCCCACTCGACGCACACCCAAGTTGCCATTTTTAGAAGAAAAAACTGATGCCCCTCTTCCGAAGATACTAATTTGGGAAGCTAAGGGCGGGTCGACTACGAGTGATTTCGTAGATATTGCTTTACATTTTTCTATTTATTAGTTTCCAACCACTAGAAATGAAGAAAGCATATGGTAAAATGAAATATAATTCAACAAAGTATTGAAACAAAACAAAAAGTGAAAATAAACACTCCATTCATATATTAGGTGTTTAGATTCGTTTCCTCATCTGCTGTTCCTTCAATGATCTGAAATTTTTCGGCTTGGTACTTTGTCCCACAGCATCTGAAAAACAAAAGAATACCAACATGATGATATTCATAAAAGATTATGCATGAAAATATTATGTAACTTGGTAATATGAAATGGAAAAGGGCAGAAACTCTTTCTAAACTCACTCCAACACCGAACAAAAAAAACTGACGGCCGTTTGGCCAGCCAAGTTCTCCTAATGATGTCGATTTTGTTGGTAAAACATAAATAAAGTTTGAGTGAGTTCAGTTTGGTAATACGGTGAAACTTATAGGTATGAAATGAATTATCATAAACGGAAACTTCCAACCGCACCTATGATTAGCTGCATTTTCAAGAATCCTGACTGATATAATACATAAAAAGCTATGTTTAAATAATATCTAAATATTGAAATATTGCCACACAAACAAATTCCAGTTAAGTGTCTGCAATAGTTCGGCCGCCAGTAATTCCTATTCGGCCTTAGAATCCTGACCAGTTCATATAGGGTACTCAAGTTCCGTTTTGAAAACTATATATTACAAACTACCTACTTGTATTCGAATATGTTTGAAGCAATGAAATACTGCAGCAAATGATATCGTTTCATTTACAGAGTGCATACCTAACATAACACTATTCAATTTAATTTAACAACTTACAACTAATGAATTGCAAGATTTTTTATACAGAAAGTGCATGAAATAAAAAGCAATTTCAATAGTGAAGTTCTTATTAATCGGTTGTGTCATATAGTTCAAGTAGAATATGTATGTATATTCAGTAACTGTAATCATCCAACTCTAGCCGAAACAGTGAATATGTTCTATGGCCGCCATTTTTTTTATAAATAGCCAAAATTGTTGAATCATTCACACACCTGATGAATAAAACTAAGTTTCCGATCGCTATTTTGGTGCAAAAAAGGCGTGACTTCGACTTTTTCTATTTGAGTAGCAAATACGTACTTGATTTTTTTAGGAACTGCAGTAACTTTCATAATTCGTACCCGTGATTTCCTTGTGAAGTCACTGTTTGGAAATGGTTGGAACAGACATACCTATGACCATTTTCCAGTATTCATTACTGATGCCAAGTGCTTCGAGCCACATCTTTCTTCTTACATCGTTTGGAATTCTGAAATAATAGATAAATTAGTTCGAGGAATCATTTTTACGGCTTTTGTTTCTCGGAAGTAGAATCAAATTCCTAATTAATTTAACTAGTTATTGGTAAAAAAATGTTCACTTTGAATTTCGGCCAATTGTTATGTAATGTGATATATTTTTTTTTCAACTGCTGTACACATACATCTACTTATATTTGAAAGAAAATGGTAGAACTCGCGTATTACGACCAACTGAACACAAATCGAAAGTGAAAACTTGGCACTCTTCCTTGGTTCGGAAGTTATAACCTGTAAAGTATATGAGAAGATGCTTAATCCACCCTTTCTTGCCTGTTGACCAGAATACATAATTTTAGGCACCAGATCCACTTTTCACCTGATTTCGGTAATAGTAGCTTATACCCACACCCCAGCCTTATGAAATGAGTCCAGCTCTAAATAGGTACGTATACCGCATTTTAACTGTTAAAAAGTCTGAAGTGGCAATAACAGACTTTTACTCTCGTTCCACCCCCGTCAATAATCTTTTCTGCAAATATACATACCCTCAATGAAAAACTCGATCAGTTTTGTGAAGTTTTCAACTTAACCTGATAGACAGGAGAAACGCTAATTTTTATTGAATAAAATTGTCAGAAATTTCAAATTGAATTTTGTCGTCAGGAATGGAAATATTTATAAGAAAAATGATCGAAGAGGGTAAAATGAGAAGTAGAGCAGACCCAACCACTGAAAACGTGTGTTCCGAGAAAATGTGGTTATATTGTGTAAAAAATAAAGTAGATTATGCCTCATTTCGTACCTCTGAAAGGTTATAACTCCCCTTTGAAGGAAGAGCGCTCATGTTTTGACCCAGATTCGTCTTCAGTTGCTTGAAATATGTAGGTAGGACATAATTACATTTATTTCAATACTCGCCAAGGTCCTGATAACAAACTTTTACCCAGAAATATTATGTATGAAACGCCTATGTTTTGTGTTTACTTACCGATGTTATGATATACCACCACTCTTCTTGCCCGATTTTTAGCAGATCAGGCATTTGTGAGTCATTTTAACGTCTTCTTGCACACGAAAATGAAAACTAACTTCGAAAATCAATTGGAACAGTCATTAAACTCACAACAACACCCAATAACTGCCACCAAATACCAATGTAAACAACATGAATGCTGGACTGGCAATAAATACTCGGACCGCTTCGCAAGTTTCCGCTCCCTTTCGATGTTCGTCAATTTGAATTCAACCAATCATCTCTCGTGGTATACAAAATAAGAAATGTAAACATTCTCCATCTCATTATGCGGACGTTTTCTCACTCTACGTTAGATATCTTGGGAAGATGGTTAATCTAAGAGTAAAAAGGTCCCCCATGCGCTCTCCCCTTCTACCAAATACTTCCTCAAGTTTAAGACAAATTGTTGGGCTTGTGAATGGGTGCTTGTGTATGGAGAATACTTTCAGGCATAATCTCAAAAAGCGAATTAATATATTGGGAATGTTTTGGCCTAGTTTGTTCTCTAATTAGGGCTTCCACACTTCTGATTAATGTTGTGTGACGACACTATAATGTTACGTCCTAGCGCCGGCCCTGACCATATCGTAAACGCAAGGCGAGGGATCGCGTCGTAACGAACGTCATTTTCCTGGAACCCGGCGTAAGCCGCCTGGAGAATTCGAGACGTGTCATCGGGGCTTCTCTCGACGATTCTCGATTGGCACGCAGATATATATACGCGACAGGTTTCGCTGGGACAGAGGATTGGTATTACAGAGAAGTTTCTATTCGGAGCTAAGTGAAGCGAGAGTTATTGAGATCTAAGTGGAAAGAGCTTTTATTAGTTATTGCTAAGTGCAAGAAGAGGCAGAATTGTTAGTACAGAGAGTTTTAGTAGCGAGCGAGCATTGGAAAGTTATCAGAGCGATTTAAGTGATTGTGTTGTATTGTATTGTGATAGCCAGTTATAATAAAAGAAGTTTTGTGTTGTTTGGTGTTTTAATCGACGAACCCAAGGAAATATCGTAACAGTGGTGTCAGAAGTGGGATTTTTTGCTGGTAAATAAAAACAATTTATGGTGAATACGAGAAGTACATCTTACGATACGATGGAGGGCATGTTGAAATTAATCCAAAACCAATTTGCGGATTATGAAAGACGACGGCAGGAGGAAAAACAAGAAGAGGAAAAGCGACGACAGGAAGAAAAGGAAGAACGACAATTAGAACGAGAAAATGAAAAGAAAGAACGAGAAGAAGGACTCCAGAAAATTTTCGAAGACCAGAGGAAAGAGCGAGAAGTTGAAAAGAAAGAACGAGAAAATGAAAAGAAAAAACGAGAATTAGAAAGAGAGAATGAAAAGAAAGAACGGGAAGAAGCACTCCAGAAAATTCTCGAAGAACAGAGAAAAGAACGAGAAGACCTCCAGAAAATTCTAGAACAACAAAAGAATGAATTAGAGCAAATGGAAAAACAACGAGAAGCAGACTTCCAGAAAGTTCTAGAAAATCAGAACAATTTCTTCGAGCATGTTTCACACGAAACAAAAGTACAAATGGAAGAACTAAAAGGAGAACTAAAGGAAGATGTCAATAAGAAAGTGGAATCAGTGCGAGAGGAGATGAAAGGACTAGAAAAGAGAGTCGAAAAGCAGATAGCATTTCTCAGGAACCAAGATCGCCAAGACAGGGTTGCCACGTCAGGAATTTCCGTAAAACCGCCGACTTTTGATGGACAGTCGTCTTGGTCCATGTATCGTCGACAATTCGAGGCTGCGGCAGAAACTAATGGATGGGGCGACGAAGAAAAAGCTACGGCACTAATAGTAGCTTTGAGAGGGCCAGCTTTGGGTATATTACAAACGATACCCATAGAACAGCAGAAGCAATATGAGGGCCTGATTTCTGCACTAGAGTTGAGGTATGGCGATCAACATCGAGAACAGCTGTACCGGGCCCAAATGAAGACTCGCACACAAAAATCAGGTGAGAGTCTGCAAGAATTTGAGGCAGATGTTCGACGCTTAATCCAGCTGGCGTACCCAGATGCACCCGGAGATTTCAAGGAGCAGTTGGCTGTGCAGATATTTATTGACGGACTTAGAGACCCAGAAATCCAAAGAACTCTGCGACTTACAAGTTTCAAAAGGAGTAGCGATGCCTTGGTGCGTTCGCTAGAAGTGGAGGCGGCCTTCAACACCTCGAGGCCGAAAGTGCGAGCGGTAACAATTGACGATCCCGAACATAGATCTGGCGCTACGAGTGGTTCATTTGAGAAATTTCTGGAGGAGATCAAATCGTTGATAAGTGGAATGAGCACCCAGAAGAAGAGAACGTGCTACCGATGTGGAAAACTGGGACACCTTATCAAAGACTGTTGGGTGAAGATGCCGCAGAGGATTTGCTATAGATGTAGGAGGCCGGGACATTTCATAAAAGACTGTAGGGAGAGAATGCCACAGAGAAAATGTTACAGATGTGGAAGATCAGGGCATTTCATGAAAGATTGCAAGGTGAGAATGCCAATAAAATCCAACTCACCTGCCAGGACGCCGACAAGTTCGCAATCATCTGCGAGGTCAAGTTCACCGAGGGTCATTTGTGTTAACAGGCTAAAAAGAACATCTGAGAGCCTCACCATTCCAGGAAAATTGAATAAAATGGATGTAATATGCACCATAGACACCGGTGCTGCAGTTTCCTTGGTACGCAGCGACATCCTTCGGCCTGGAAACGTAAAGCCAATTTCTTCCAACGTCGTGATTCGGACAGTCACTGGTGAAAACGCACCTATTCGAGGAGAAGCTGAAATCACGTTGATTCTTGGGCGACTCACTATCACAGGTACAGTCTACGTCGCAGATATAGAAGATGAAGTCATACTCGGAATGGACTTGATCAGTGACCATGGAATTTCATTCGACAATGAGCAAAAGATCATAAGGTTCGGAGAAGAAGAATTTGTCCTTACAACTCCAACGGAAAGGACGAAACCTGCCAAACTGCGATTATTGAAAACTGCGAGAATCCCTGCACTGTCGAAGGAAGTAGCTCGTGTCACAGAGAATAATGTCCCTGAATGCAGCGTCCAGCCATCGGATTCCGGACAAGTCCAGGTGAAGACAGCAAAAG
Organism: Zygogramma bicolorata; assembly: GCA_032362365.1. Lineage (NCBI taxonomy): Eukaryota > Metazoa > Arthropoda > Insecta > Coleoptera > Chrysomelidae > Zygogramma > Zygogramma bicolorata. Next base: position 94,795 of record JAVJAQ010000236.1, read on the forward strand.
CCATCCTTGTAAGAGCCGCCAGGTGTTGCGTTGGAGGTACAAGTGACATCTCCGTGATGAAAACAACTGAAAGGGCTGACTTGGTCAAACAGAAAGTCAACAATGGCCAAGTCCACTCTATTCATCAACCATCAAGTAGAGTTCCATTCCCTAAGCGACAAGAGATGCTGGAGCGCATTGACAGGAGGAAGGCGCGGCACTATCGGAAGGTAAATACTGGCGGATTTCAAGAAGGAGATCGAGTGTGGCCGTATAACCCCCGTCGTACGATGAATGATGTGGTGTACAGTGTTCAACGTAAGCCTAGAACAAACAGGGGAGTCGTACACCTAAAGGGACTAAAATGTTACAGTGGGCATAACGAGATGTTATTTGATCGGGACGATCAAAATTGAGAGGGGGATAATGTTACGTCCTAGCGCCGGCCCTGACCATATCGTAAACGCAAGGCGAGGGATCGCGTCGTAACGAACGTCATTTTCCTGGAACCCGGCGTAAGCCGCCTGGAGAATTCGAGACGTGTCATCGGGGCTTCTCTCGACGATTCTCGATTGGCACGCAGATATATATACGCGACAGGTTTCGCTGGGACAGAGGATTGGTATTACAGAGAAGTTTCTATTCGGAGCTAAGTGAAGCGAGAGTTATTGAGATCTAAGTGGAAAGAGCTTTTATTAGTTATTGCTAAGTGCAAGAAGAGGCAGAATTGTTAGTACAGAGAGTTTTAGTAGCGAGCGAGCATTGGAAAGTTATCAGAGCGATTTAAGTGATTGTGTTGTATTGTATTGTGATAGCCAGTTATAATAAAAGAAGTTTTGTGTTGTTTGGTGTTTTAATCGACGAACCCAAGGAAATATCGTAACAATACTTATTCTTGACTCTGACCTGAAATTCAATTTGCATTTGAATGATTTGCTCAAAAAATCGTTCAGTATTCTCGAACTGATTTACTCAAATAGACATTTTATCAGTCAACCAATCAGGAAACTTCTCACCGAGTCGTTGGTCTTATCATGGTTCAACTATGGTGATATTGTGTACAGTAATCTTTTGGGTAAATTTGATTTGAATCGGAAACAGAAGGTACAGAACTTCTGTTGTAGATTTGTCTATTCTTTCAGAAAATACGATCATGTCTCTAGTAAAATCATCGAATTGATATGGTTGACAATGAATAATCGTACCAATTATAATTTCTGCATTTTTTGCACAAAGTTTTAAGTAACATAATTTCCTCGACACTTCACAATAAGCTGATTCCTAGGTCTACGATACATTCATTGGATGTGAGATCAAAAAACAAACTGCATGTTCCTCATCATAAAACGTCCTTGTTTCAGAGATCATTCACTTATCTTTCCGTCAAATTCTACAACTCCCTGTTAATCAACTTCATGCAACTTTCGAGGAGAGAGATGGGAATCGCTCTGGAAAAACACTTCCTGAATACCAACTTACATGAACTAGAATCCCTTTCCTTGAATTTTATATTAGCCTACTTACCTTCACTATATTTCATCTAGGCACCCATGTTATAAATTATTGTTATGCGAATTGTTTATACATCTTTTCTTTCTCCCCATTTTTCACATTAGCTGATTCGAACTGTACATTATAGGTTAAGTGTAAGAGTAGCATTTGGGTAAACTGCGCCTATTTTGTACCTTCACCAATAAAGACGATTTATTATTATTATTATAATATCCCGGTAATGCGGAATCTTAGTCACAAATGTTGAATGTCAGGTTAGAAATCTAAAGAATATTTTTGAACAAAACACCTATTGTACTTAATCTTTGAAAACAACTATTTTTGTCATATATTATACCGCAAAACTATGTAAAACTGTCGATGAGCAGAACTCCATTGACAGCAAACAATGACGCCATACATGGTACTGTGCTATTCAAAAGCATGTCTAGCAAGTTGGCTCGACATGTAAAACTGTCGGTTTTATGGTTTTCTCTTTACATTGTATTGGGTATAAATCGATCATTACAATACCAAATTTCTTCATTCAGAGGACAAATGCTAACGAATTTTGATTTGATCACAACGGTTAATAGAGAAATATGTTACATAGAAGGCGTGTGTTTTTTTTATCATAAATTATAAAAATTGAACTGTACATGAAGAAGGAGACTCACTGAAGGGTGAATACCGGCATATGGTCGGGACGGACAATTTGTTCATTTTTTGGTTTCCTCGTAGCTTCGATAACATTTTCTCCATTCACCTGATTGATATTCATTGAAGGTGAATTATTTTGTGTGCAGTTATCGGGGGTTTCACATGAAGAGACATTAGATATAATATAAACACTTTGACAGACACAGATAGTGGAATATAAATAACAAATGAAATTGGGTTTTAATCATTAAGCAATTTGTAACCAACTATGTCTGGGGAAAGAGCGAAAATAACCTTTTCCTCCTCTGGTTGTGTTGTGCTAAAATTTTCGTCAAATCGTAGGATATTGTAATTGCTCGGAAAAAGTTGTGCATCAAGTACATCACTTGAAAGCCAAGTTTCACTCGAACATATAGCATCTTACTCTCTAGAACTCATTGCGTTAAAGAAGTCATTAGTTTTCGTGTTCAGCCCACGCACGTTCTGGTACTAGAGTTGCAAGAGTAACTGGGTCTAGTACCTAAAATTCGCTATTTTTAAAGAGCCGTTGAAGTGCTCGATTCTGATATTGGCTTAGCCGTTATTTATTGTTTGTTCCAGTTCCTGTTTGAGTCGTTTATAGAATAGTTTCTATTCAGGTGCTTTGTCGAAATAAGAGAAATTCGCTTGAATGTCGATTTTTTTAGGTATGGTACCTTATTTATAGATGATTCCAGTACATCTCTACTACTAGTGAGAGTAATTTCAACTAGGCGATGGGAACTCCGATCCTTATGAAATTCACCCAGCATATGCATATATATGTTAGGTAAGTCCCAGGAGGAAGGTACGACACTAATTTTGATACCTCACTTTTTTCAGAGACTCGTTCTTCTTTGGAGCAGTCGATGATTGTTCTTCCATATCAAAAATGTACAAATCGCGTTGTAATATAGAAAATCCCGAATGCCATGATTTGTTGTAAAAAACCCTCATATTACCAATGGATAAATAGATGGATATCTCTTCTATTATCAGCATTCTCGATGGTCTAGAAAAGCCATCAATGGCTTGATTTCAATGTCATCAGAGATACACGATTGAGAAATGAATCCAAAAATTGACTTTAGAACAAAGTAGAAATTTATTGGCCCTGATCTTTCTCTATAAAATTATCAATTTGGAATAGAATTCTCTGAAATATTATCACTTGTTCCATTCGGTATGCCTCTTCGACTCACCAGACACCTTCTGCTCTTCAGCTTACCTGCGATCATTACATCAAATATGTAAGTACGATTGTGCTGAGATTAGCTAATAGGTTCAATTCGACTCCGGGCATAGAATGGACTTTGTCACAGTCTCCTTTTTATGAAATGCTTCTACAATATATAATTGATATTCCTGTGTGGATGGTTTCTATCATCGATATAACAGAAGCAACGTGTTCAGATCTTTAACAACTCGAATTAGGGAATTAGGTCGACCCATGTTTCCAAACTAAATGGCTTGTGTGGACGAATGAATGAATAAATAATGTTTTTATCACACCATACAATAATATCTACAATTTGTTTGATTGGAAAATCGAAAAATGATTACCAATAGTCATCAAATATTCATGACTCAAAGGTATCTCGACAATATTATCCGCTCATATCTCATTACATGCATATTGTTCCAATGGCCTATTGATTGTTGCACAAAAACCACAGTCCGCAGATCACTGGTTCAATTGCTACATTGGTCCGTTTGTTATGGATTTGAATCAGCTTTCGAAATTCAAAGGAACATTATTATATTTTATTGAGCAACATTGATAATTGAAGTTGATCTAACATTGCATTTCATTTTTATGGACTAATCTACTGTAAACGTTTACTATTCTCACTTTTGAGATGTTACAAATGGAAGCTGCTTGTCGGCCTGCAAAGCGTTGCTGGGACTCCCCTGCAACATCGTATCAGGAAAAAGAGCAATGTTACACATAACATATGTATTATAGTGCAATATTGAAACAATGTTTCCTTGCTCGGTGGGATTATCATCATCAAATCATCATAAATCGAACATTCCACGCATAACGAGAGATCCTGGAAAAATGACGTTCTCTCTTCGACCCCTGATATTTTTCTGCGTTCATGAGCGACAGGGCCAGCGCTAGGAGATTCTGTAGCAATATATAATCTGAAAATGACCTTTAACGCAGGTAAACTGAAAGCCCCTGTATTAATTCCACAGCTGATGTGAAAGGAGGTCTTTTTATGGCAAGTATACTGAAAATATTCAAAGAAATGTGCACAGCGACGACATCAATGATTTTTATGACGTAACTTTCAACCTCTGGGATACCTTTTTTTATGTGAACCACTACCCCATCATTCTGATTATTTACTTCATAATTATAGAACATGTTGTCTCCTTTGAGGTTGAATACTTCACTGTTTTTAATACGACAATTCTATGATTCCGTCAAGACTAGACAATTGAAATAAGCCTTGTTAAATTGCAACATCAGTATTTGAAACTCATCGAAGTTCTTAGATGTACTTCGGATATTATAATGGAAAATAGGAAAAGTTAGCTTATTATTGCGAAATATATCAGTGAAATCTGTTCCTAACTCCATTGTTTCCATATCTTCAACTTCTAGAATACAAATAAACTCATCCATGATAAACGTTATATTGACTGATCTAGAAAAAACACCTAGACTGTATACTTGCTTCAATGCAACAGGAATAACATATGGGTTATAACAGGGCTACTGACCGAACACTCAATTCAAAGGACACCTAACTGTGATAGGGCTGTATAACGGAGACCTTAGCTGCAGACAATGTAACAATGAGACAGAGACAGCTCGACACGTACTTTGCAAATGTGAGGCTCTGGATCAGAAAAGGCAACAAATTTGTGGAAAACCAATATTGGATCCAGAAGAATATGACAAACACCCATCAATCAACTTGCACAAACTTGTGCAGGGGACTAGGTTGTTGGAATGGGTGTCATGGAGTATAGGGAAGCAAAGCACAATAAACCCTAGAGGCTGAAGTGCTTTCCGTAAACAAAAAAAACGTTATATTGAACTCTTCAGGATGAGTAAAATTCAAAACTACATAGAGAACACTTACGAACGTGAAAAATTATTATTCATTTGTAGAGCTTGACCCAGTTCGGTTCCTAGTGAGCTTTTGTGTGCCAGCAGGAAGAGTTTCCTTTCCTCTTCCGAAGATTTTCCTACGTGTTGTAGTACTGGATATTTTTTTGGATTTTTGCGTGGTGTTTCCAGTTTCACATTCAAATTCACCTTTGAAAGTTCTTGCTACGTTTTTTGGAGAACTCGGAGCACTTGACGGTTTCTCAGGAATATCGTCTTCAGTCTCTTCTTGGTGTTCTAATTCTTCCGTTGTATATATTTTACCATGGATACATAGCCGATTACCTTTAATATAACAATTTTCTTCGTTGTATGGTTTGAATGTTTCCTCAAAATATTGTCTTCTTTCAGCTGTTTCATCGTTAAGTCTCTGGAAAATGACACTTCCGTTCCTCTCAATTTTTGTCTCCTTCAATATTGCTGCTTTCCTCATGAGACGCGAATTCGATTTTGATGGAAGGATATGCTGTTCTTCCCAGTGGGTAAAAGTTGTTGAGATCGCTTTCCTTAATATTCACAACTAATTTGTTTATTCCGGTTCTGATGTCTTCTGCCGTTAAATCCCTTATTTTGGTTTTTAGTCCAAAAATAACATTTTTTTTTTCGACTTCCTCTCCAATTCTTCAATTTTCTTACTCTTCTGTATGTTTTCTTCTTCGAGTTTGGTGATTCTGCGATTCATATCTTCAGGTTTAAGTATTATTCCCACCTCAACAGCTTCAATGAAGGATTTATAAGCTATTGTGTGTATTTCTTCATCTCCTCAAGAATATTTCCGTTTGTACGGACATTCTAAGCGATTGTCTCGTGAATATATTCCTCTGCAGTGTATGTTGTTTGAACTGAGCTTGTTCCTGCTTGCGGAAGCTATTGTATAGCGAAACTTGGTCGCGGTTTAGTAAACCCTATTTTGTGAAGATCTTACAGGCAACTGTTTATCATTTGACTCATATATTCGTTGAAAGTGTTGTTTGTGGGGTAGTTACTTTTGACTTGTCTTTCATGTTGGCTATTTTCTTCAGTTTTTTTTTTCATAGAGTCAAGTAAATGGTAGTGGGATAATTTCATCACGTTGTCAGAGTAATTGATTTTATTTTACCTTCGTTTTGATGATTTGTTATAGGAGTAACTCAGAATCACTTCACTCTGCTTAAGCGACCATACAGATCTTTACTCATTGACATTAATTTCAATCACTCGATCCAAGCTGTTGAGGGCAATTTTTCTTTCACACATAACCAACAATTTCAGAAAAAATAAATAAAGTCGTCCCAGGTTGCCTCTAGTTTGGGTTGGCTGGGGTTTAACCCACCGTCTTTTTTCCTTTCTCAACAGGAAATCAAGCCCATTTTACATATATTATTAGATGTAGGTACAATTTTCAATTATAATTTTCTGTTAACCTGAGAAATTGGTAGGCCTGATTGATGACGGAACGTTTTCGACAGAAAGGATTTATATTTCCAAGTGTGAAGAATACATGTGAATTATAACTACCGGCAATGAAACTTGCTGCAATGAATTGCCGCAACAAGTATTGCGAACTGTAAAGCGGGTCTAATATTGCCCATCCTTGCACTTGGCAATAAAATGAATGAGAATTGTGTAACATGTTCAACCCTTCTTAAAGTTCTTTCATTTCCGATACCAAGTTGAATCATTTATTGAAGTGAACCTAGCAAATTTTTTATTCTTGTTCATTTCATAATATATTTTTTAATGAATGTAACAATATTTATTTGCGACTAATACACAATGTAAGTATTATACTCATGGTTTCTGCAGTATAAGGCCATATATCATTCCCTTAGAAAATGATAGCGAGGGAATGGTAGAAATACTCTTTATTCCCTCATGTGGTCGTATCACAAAATTTATCGAATTTAATATTACCATGAAAACTAAGGTGGCTATATACTGGTGTTTTCACTCCATATAAAAGATTGTCAGCAAATCAGACGACCGATATGGCCAACTTGATGAAAAATTTGATGATGTAGGCGTAATAGTACTGCAAAAAATCTGCCAGGTACCGGCACTCTTGCAGTGGAGATGACAGTCCTGTGTTGCCAAGTGGCCATGTCGTTGCGAATTCTGGTCCAGATCAGTAGAAACAGAATGCAAATTTTTCCAACTGAGAAATTATTTTCAAACTACATGGAATAAATAACGCATAAAGTTAAACACAAATTTGCCGCGTTTTGGTGTTTTCAATAACCTCGCATATCCAGTCCCGATAAATTCTCTATCCTTTAACAAAAACATCAGAATTGGCAACAGCGTGTTCCATGGATCGAGTGATCACGAAAATAAATAGAAATTTTTGATTACCAGCGCCCCTCATGGCCACTGATGAACTAGAACGCCTTGTCCACAGGTTTGTCTGAAACAATATCGCAACATTAGAAACACCAGTATATAGACATCTTAATGAAAACCAAACTCCAAAGTGTCAGTGTCAAAGTAAGTGTTCGTGTATTTGTATTGAGATGAATCAAACGAAAGAATCATTTATTTATAATAAATGAATTTGTCGTAAATAAAGTGGAGTATACTACCCCCAATAATGACTATTATTCCAATGGGCACACGTACGTTTATTCAACGAATTTTCAACATTGCATCGTTGAAATATACGTTACCAGTTGAATGGTCAACGTTGTCATTTCGGTTATAACTTTCAACGTATTTGAGTTACGTGTCAATAACATTGAATTCAACGTATTAATGTAATAGTTATTATTGAAACCTGGTTAGAATACGTTGTTTATTTCTGTGATTTAGATGTTATGATATTGAACGTTATTTCAACATTGTGTTGAAACCATTCAGTAACCAGTAGTTGGTACAACACGTTGATTATACGTTTTATGATAACAATATCTATATATTACCATTCAACGTTGAAGTAACGTAAAATTCATACTCTCTCTTGATTAATTCGATAGCATACACGTTTGTGTAAAACATGGTATCAACGTCCACATCGAACGTATTTCTAAAACGACTTATCAACCTTCTTCGACTCATTTGGTTGATAGTTATAATAGAATATACATTTTGAATCAATAATGATCCTACGTTATATTCTTGTTGTTAAATGAATTGATAATATGCACTATTCTTAAAAGTGATTTTCACATAAACAAACAACGTTATTTCAACATTGTATTAAATGCTTTCAACAACTACTAGTTGACAGGCCTCATTGATTATACGTCATACATGAACGATGTTATCATGTTCACATTTAACGTTTATATCACATATTTTTAATGCTCCCAGTTGATGAATTACATAAGAAACACGTTAATGTTAAACATGATATCAACTTTCACTCTGAATGTATACTTCAACGGACATATCAACTAATTATTAACTTATTGTTGATGAAGGTGAATAAAGATACGTATTTAATCCGCTATCAAACAACCATTCAATCTTGTTATCCCATTATATTGGTATATTCGTTATTTATATATTTTGTTCATTCGTTACTAGGAAACGACATCGAAACAAGTTATTGAATACGTACGAAAACCACAGCTTGATGAAACACGTTGAATAAAAGTTTCATTAAAACAATATCATTAACTCCCAATTCAACATTGAAATTACATATCATTTATACTCTCTATTGAATAATATCGGTGACATACACGTAAGTGTAAAACATGGTATCAACGTTCACGGTGAACGTATTGCAATCGCACATGCTCTGTTCATCGATGTATCTCGTAGCAAGAGCTCGTAGCCGTTATCGCGAACGGCAACAGATCATGTTGACGGTTGAGTTATACACCCACTTAGTTTGTGAAATGATAGTGTTGTACAATCATCGAGACAATCATTTTTGAGTTGGTGAGTAATATTTTAGCATTTCAAGCACCTATGATTCAAATATTCTGAAATTTCAGTTCAATCACCATTACTTTGTACCTACTATCTCTATTCTTCAGGAGATTCTCCACCATTTTGATTTTGTCAGAGCGTCTGAGGTAATGAGAGACAGGGGGCTTGACCAGAAGAATATTCCGATACGCATTCCTGCCAATGAGGCCGAACTTTTCAAGTGGGAATGAAGAGATATGATTCCTTTCGATTAATCCAAAACGAAGGAGTTGTTGCTGGAAGGGGTTATATTTCATCTTACATTTATTTTTGAATATGTCACTATAGACATAAAATTTTTATAGTGATATAATGTAGGTCAACGTTATGAAACAAACAAGTATTGTATGATTATACTCATGATATATTATTGAAATACCACGTACTTTAATGATCTAGTTTATGGTGGAAATGAACATTATTCATACATTATTTATTACATACAAAAATTTGTATAGTGATATGATATATCAACACGTTGTCAATAAACGTTCAGATCACGCATGAAGTGAATCATAATAATACGTTGAAACACAACGTTTTTCAATAATATAATCCTCGATGCAAGAAAACGTCATTTCCCGCGACATTATTACTGTTTTTCAATGGTTGATTATGTCACTTCTTTGCAACGTGTTTTCAACGTGCGTGTGCCCATTGATTGACTCGTGCTATAATCTACTATTTTCTCTCTGAATAAATGATTCACTTTCCGCCTCGGTATTCAATTTACTATTCTCGTATCATTCGTCAATATCTATTTGGAATATTTGCCAGTTGATTAGTATTATGTATGTATCGTGAAAATAACATCCAAGCACTCATTATATCCCCCTGCAAATTTCATCTCTCCTAGCTCATGCCCATGGTTACCTTGAAACATGCACCGAATGCGCCCATTCGTTTCCGTTAATCAGCTACTGAATTCCAAAGCTATCCTAATTGCATCTCGTTTGAAAGCTCCACAATCTTATCGTGAAAAATGTAGCTTTCCACTCTATCGATTGACTTTTTCTTTATGCGATTATTGAATCGGAAACAAAGTTAATTAAATTGCTCGATCAATGCTTGTTCGGCGAAAATTGCCGAAATTAAAACTGAATCGAATTTGGGAGCGAACGTGAATTTATAGCTGGAAATTAAACACCTGAGAACCCGACACAAATTTTATTTTCGCACTATTACCTTTCACGATGTGAATTTATATTCTATTCGCGTATCCAATGTGCCAGATGTGACTGACGTCCCGGGAATTATATAGCGTGTGTGCTACTTTCACTGGTGTTGCTTAATGGAACTATCGTTGATAATCATTGCAGATTATCATAACAAGCAAGAATTGAATCATGAAATGGAATATCTATTCCATTTATAAATTTTTGAACTGAATACTGAAAAATGCCCTTGGTCTCGAATCGAAAGTGAAATCCAAATGAAAATATACAAATAATGCATTTCTATTTGATATTTGCACTTCAATTTTTTTTCTTCTACCTTTTTTTCGCTCTCAACCTACCAAAATGTGAATATTAATGATATAATAATAATATAAGAACTTTTAGTCGTTTTGACATGTCAAAACTCAAATTTCTGACATTTACGAAAAGCGAACACAAAACCAAACTAGAAGAGAATATTTATTTATGAAAGTTTCGAAAACGGAAGTAGATTTGGTTTCCAAAACGTCAACAATAAGTACTTTGGTAAATACAATTTTTTGAAAGGCAAATTTGAGAGATACGAAAAGTTGCAGACTCATTGAGAGTGTTCCATTCAGAAGGAACTATTTTTGAATTATCGCAGCAACTTCTCGGGGTGGAAACCTGCGCTTCTACATTTGTATAGATTCTACTATAAATTCCTATTTTGTCAAATTTTGACAGGTTAAAAAAAGAAAAGAGCTAGAAGAATGAATCCATCCAGGACAAAATAATGAGATTGAAACATTACACTTCAACATTCTTTATTAAACCGCGCGATACGTGTTTTACATTACAATATCTTCCTTGAGCATTGCGATTGTAAGTACATGATAATGAGAAATATTTAGATTTTCAATAATGTCTATTTTATTGAATACTGTCAGCACCAGTGGCGCAATCAGGATCATTTTCTAGGGGAGGGCACAAACATTTTCAATGCGCCTTCATGCAAACCATTAATAGGTAAAAATATACATTCATTCACTTTTATTCTGAATTATTAACATCTTCACGAAAAAAGCTGAAAGCTATCACATAACAGAATGGAACAAAATAATAAAAACTAAATGAATATTGATTCTGGTGGTAATATCACAATACTATCAAGAATACAAAACTTGAATAATATTTGTTTTGATTTTTCTGTGAATTGTTCGAAATTTTGCGACATTTCAGGATCTTTGACGACAATAGAAATTGTGCGAAAATCGCACAATTACGCTCCGATTGGCAACACTGCAAGACTATTTCATGTTCACATGCACATGTACTTACGTCTATGAAGGCGCGTTGCCACGGGTAGTGAACCACGAACGTGGCCCACTCCTTCGTGGACCACGCACTGTGTCAACTTTTAGACTCGTGAAGAACGATCCTTCACGAAAGAAAATATTCGGTTCGTGAGGAAATCAACAGCGTTTGATTTTTGTTTCGTGTAGTTGATCGTGAGCAGGTACAGAGGACCGTTGTGATTACATGGCAGCCAAAATTTTGAGAATGAATGACGCAGACACTATTAAGTTCTTGGTATTTTACCAAAATGAGCCAGTTTTGTGGGATCCCACAAGAGAAGACTACAAAAATCGAAATTCACGTGCAGCTGCAGCAAGAAGAATTGCTTCTGCAATGGCAATTGATGGTTTTACAGACGTCCATGTAATCATAAAGTTCAAGAATTTGCGTTGCTCCTACTCCCAAGAATTGAAAAAAATTCAACAGAGCACGAAATATGGATGTTTTTTTGATGATGTTTACACTCCTAAAGTGAGGTGCTTTCCTCATATTAGTATCACTTCTTTGAATTTTGGAGCTAACGCACCTCAATAAATAATCAAAATGGTGTTCGGACATCCTAAGCGAGTTTTTAAAATCTTCGGGAATGTCGGAAATTTCATTACTCAAAGTGGTATAGCTCCTTTGTAGAATCCACTTTCTTGTTCACCATCGTCTATTTTTTTCTTTCTTGCCGAGAGAGCTTTCGAAATTCTACCGGATATCACTCCACACATGATTTGACAGGCTTCTGCTACCAAGCACTGCATTTTGGCAACTGACTGAAAAATGTATGTAAACCTTTCTCACGAAAGTCGAAAGAGTTTATGTCGTGAATGCACTTGATCGTGACACCACGATCGTGGCTCACGTCCGTGGTTCACTACCCGTGGCAACGATACTTAAGACTATCATTATTGCGCTTGCAAGACGTTCCGGCGTTCAAATTGTGCAATTTGTCTTAAGATGTATAATAAAATATAAAAAAGGCGAATACGTTTTTTTCTGTAGGTAGTCGGTGTGCTACGGGCGCCCCTTCGGTTGTGCCTCTGGTCTGGTGCCTTAAAATGATTCTTTTTCGTGTACATAATATTATTTTTACATTTCAGCTCAATACTATATATATTGTGTTATCAAGAGAAAAAGTGATGCTTTGTATCGCAAGCATGGGGAGTTTGCCAACTCTGCGAGCCGCACAAACCACCATTTTTTCCGAAATACACCTTATAATTTTTCCTGCAATCGTGGAAAAAGCAAAAATATTTACTCAAATTCATCTTTACCACAGATACCATCCGTATTAGGATTCAGCTTATGATTGTTGCGTAAGGGACAGACGGTTGAAAATTGTATCAATAAGTCCTGCAATTACCACTGAATGACGGGTCAAAACAACTGCCTGGCATTGGATTTGTGAAGACATACCATATCCTTATCGAGTTTTCAATTAATCGATGATGATGAAGGGCTCTCGCAACATTGAGCATATCGAACATTATCAAAGAAATTCATGTTTCCTCTACTAGAAATGGTTTTAGTTATTTTATTCATTCTCCGACTGTTCCGAAATCGTCCATTTCTACTGCAAAACACAAGCTGTATGAACACAAGCATTAACTTTACCGCACAGTGAAACATATAAATCTTCACTCCTGCTTAATAATCCACTTGCGGGTCGCAAATGGCCGTTAATTTCCTGAGGACGGGCCTTTGCGACGGGTAAAAATAAGGAGAAACGGAAAGGCGGTGAATTACTGTGGCCAGACGCAGGATGCCGGTCGGGAATATCGCAATGGAAAAAAAAGAGCGAAAAATCAATCATAATTTATTGACATAAAGTCAATGAATACACTTTATTGAAATCGAAGAATCAATTGAAAGATAATGCAATTTCAATAAATTGCAACTTTACATCTCGGTGAATTCCTATGATTGTAATGTGGCCTAGCTCAGAAGTTGGAGGATAGAAAATCGTTCGATAGTGGTTCCAAAAATATTATTCAGGGTTCTATTACTTGAAGAATGCAGCTCAGTAAAATGTACGAAATCACAACAACCGTAACCAAATTAATCAGTAATTATCTTGAAACTTGTTAATCGTTAATGTTAGGCGAATCATTCGAACAGATTCTCAAAGCGTACTAATTTTTCAATAAAACCATCGAAACTCGACCTCTAGTATTATCATCTTTGAATGGATATCAAAGCTCTGCGTAGCATCTGCTAAACAGTTAGAACACTGCGCAACTGAATTCTGAAAAAAAAATCGTGTTATTTACAGACCTGCAGAAACAATGTACAGTTGAAGAAAATTTCATCTTACTAATTTTTCGTAATGTGAAGTTATTTTATTTTATATATTTATACTTCCCTTTGTCAAACACTCTTCGTATAGAACATATTCTAACAATTCCATCAATCGTTCTTTGGAATATTGTTTTATATTTTCTCAGATTGTTGTAGATCGATAATCCAAAAACCAAGGAAGAAAAATGCATTCTCCACAAACCACATAGTCACCGCCGACTCTCGAACCAACTCTCTACAGAAATTAGTAACAAACTGAGAATTTTTGAGAACTACCCTGCTGGCAAAGAAAACAAAGCTCTCAAATATACACGCTTCCATTTGTAGGTATTGATACGACTCATCAGAAAACCTGAAAGTGCAATATATGAAGCCGAAAAAGAAGCTGCAGATACGCCATATAGGAAAGACGATCGAATGTAACTCCACAAAAAATTCCGTTACAGAACTTGCCAATAAGGTTGGAAAATGTCCCAGTTCACCGAATTTTTGACTACCAACAAGTCACCAGAGCCAACAAAATATCGGTCTCTACACTGAAAAAGTGCGTTCTCTTCCAGTGTGCAGCAACTGCAAAGCGGTATGGTTTCCTGGTATCTCGTATCGGTGAAGTTTCAGTGAGGTGATACCTTATTCCAATCCTAATTTTATACGCCACTTATCCGATATTTCATAAAGTGGATGGGAAATAATCATGGTACAGGTAAGATTCCGTACTTGAAAAGAGGTCGACTCTGTAGTGAACACCATCCAGAATTCTTCTGTTTTTGAAACATTCTAAATGACTGTGAGGAGTTTCCCCATTGAGTATTACTGTAGCTCAAATGAGAATGAAAAAGATGGTCGTAGGTATGAAGTCAACTAAATGTATGGACTCAAACTCTGATAATATTTATTCCATATATTATATAAGGACAATTTGAAAAAATCCCTCATAAATATCCAGTTATATTAATCCACAAATTGAACAGAAACCTGCGAAAACTTGATCATTTAAATTCATCTTGGATAAACACTGAAACGCAACTGGATGATACGCTAGACAAATAAAATAGCCTTAGGGAGCTCTTTCTAGTTGAGAACCCATTTTTGAAGTTTCAGTAAAAACAAGTCTTATTCTAAATGAAGAAAAAACGATTTCATTGTAACAACAGTATCGCCATAAAAATCCAAAAAGGCTCATTATTTATCAATCCATAGAAAAATCTGCCTCAAGAGATAACTACTGGCAAATATACCAGCGTAACAGTCTCCTGAAGTAGAAAAATAGATAACAACAACTTCTGTGAAGTCCCACTAGGGATTCATTAATTGACAAGGAATAATAAAACATTCAATTTTTGGCTACATATCCTCTACACTGCACTGATACGCCACTGCACATAAAAGGTTAAAACAACGTGGAATCGGAAAAGACCCTTATGCCCTTATCTGGGCTTAATGGATACAATTGGGAATAAAAGATAACCCTAATCTGGAACATATGTATATAAATCATTTGGATTATGTTTCGCAATAGTTCCCTAATGGAAAGTGGAGAACAATATTGATATCTTTTGGTTGGATGAAAGGGATGAAGCCAGGGAAGTGGAAACAAAGAGATAGCTAGTTATGTAAGAGTAAATGGAGCCAGAACCAGAGAAATGATGAGTCTCAAACTAATTCAAATTTCAAAGAGAGAAAGCGATAGGTATATGATTATTTCATGAATTTTGGAAATGTATTGAGGTTTATCTGCGAATGATACTTTGGATAATTTTTGTCATGCAGCTTTTCACTACCATTCCTATATTTTTGCTGAAGGAATATTAGAACCAGGCGTAGGTATATTTTCACCTATGCAATTGTATCTCAGAAACCTATACTGTATAAGTATTGTTCGACGATATTATGTTAACCAGATTAAATAAATGTAAAAAATGAGTGTTTCATTACTGTTCAGATTCGAATTTGAAATCCAACTAATGATAGCCTGTAACCTAATGAAAGTAAACACATCATTTATTCATCTGAAGTATCGGAGTTCACAGTGAGTATGAAATAGTATATAATATAGTTTCAATCTGCATAATGATAAATATTTCATTTCATTCTAGATGAACGCACTGATCAACTTTTCAACAAAATATTTTTTTTAAAGTTTTTCATATATAGGTTCAAATGAAAGGAGAGAGATGAATGTAGCCCGGAATTTGTGTATCATCATTGAATTTTCGAAGGTTGTACTCGACAGTCCTTGTATGCAGAAAGACCAAATACATTCAAATTATGATTAATAATTTCGCACATCTCACTTAAAAAGTAGTATATTCCAAAAATTAGGAAAACACTCCTAGGACAAAAAATACTTTCCCATTCTTCCATCGAAATCTAAAACAAAAGGATTTTTATCGAAATGCAAAGGAAACTAAAATACCACTTCCATAGATATACTTCGATGCAATCAATCCTATGAAGTATATACCTGGGATTAGATCCTCGAACTCAATTGAAAGTTGTTCATTATCGTCATTGCAGCAAAACGAAATCCGATTGAATTCTTGAAAGTGGGTTGCAATTCATTACGAATATTTCTTCTGACATTACAAAGGGAAAATTGCTTCGTCTCAAAAACGGCTTGAATCCAATGGGAAATGAACGCGAAACAAAAATAAATTGAAGAATTTCCTTCAATACTTCACCCGCATAGAGACAAGGATTTCGGGAATTTCATTTATCTGTTCTCTGTGGTGTACCTGCGACAGAATGAACATACAGGGAGGCTAAAACGGATCTCAAAGCGGAATTACAACCGATATTATTCATTACTACTTGCATAGGAGATATGCTGCTCCAGAAAAATGGAATATGAAAAGTACATCCCAATTCCATATAGTTGTCCATCCCAGACTTTACGACATGTTCTATGGATATGTGTATATTTATCAGATGTGCATCTAGATATATCCTTTCAAGATCATCCCATGCATAACCTAGAAGAACATCAATACCTCGAACAATAGTCTATTGAAAAGTTACATTAGGGGTTGCGTTTTTCAGAGGACGCAATTTTATGTGTTTGAATCCATGTTTGTGGGGTTGCAACCCTTACCCCGCTGCCGCCACGTTAAAAAAAGAGTTCAAATGGTTTTTGCGCTTCATCTGTCAAACTATCATTGCGAAATCTTTTGTTGAAAAATGAATTCTCTACAACTCCAGTCTCAATACTTTTAATCGTAAAATCAGAAATAAAAAAGTTATGAACGAAAATAATTGAAAATTTTTGGAACAAATTCTTTTTTCGGCGCAATAATTCTTTCTCAGGTCATTTTACAATAAAAATAACATCATAACATTTTTATAGAAAAGGTTTCGACAAATGATTCTCAGTATCAATTTTTATAATTTTGTACATTTAACAGAGTTTTACAGCGCTCTGAAGTTGACGTATTCCCAAATACTCCTTACAGGTACCTACATATGTGTGCAAATGGTTTTCGCCCTTTATCTATTTATCCTACAGAAAATTCATGAAAATAGTTTTTGTTCAAATTATATTTTCTACAACTTCAATTCCCTTACTCTTTATCGTGAAATCGATAACAAAGTTATGGACGAAAATATTTTAAAATTTTTTAACAAATTTTCTTTTCGGTGGAATATTTTTTTCTAGTTATTTTACAATGAAATGACATCACCACATTTTTATTGGGGGTTTTCAACGAATAATTTTCACCATAGATTTTTTAATTTCGTTCATTTATTATGAGTTTTACAGCGCTCCGAAGTTGACTGTAATCTCAAATACTTTTTATATAGGATTATAAGGTTATTTTTCTATTACCTTTTTATTTTCCACATGAATTTCTATTTTTTCAACATAGTTATTTCATTATTGATAAGTTATCGACCCTTTCCCCCACCATAAAACTTTTGCTTTATTCTATTGGTTTTCAAAATTATTTCAAATCTGATTGGACATTTACGGGAATCCTATATAAGCAGGCAATCGAGGCCTAAGCACTTAACCGTTTAGGGACAAAAAGGGCATTATTCGTTCCACTATCTCTATAATAATGTTAACAGGCAATATTTACAGTAATCTCCGGAACAGTTCGTGTTAATTGTTCATTATCCACATCGTTTTTTGCGATTGCTCTGTGAAGCAAGGATTTTACTCTTTTTGTCTTTACACTTCTAATTTAAATTTTCTCTATGAGTTTCCTACAAATGAATTGATCACTCATAATCAAATATTACAATATGCACGCTTAAAAAAGTAAAAATGCTTATCAGAAAATTAAAAATCTTGCCCACAGAACTCAAAATCATACATGCAAAACTCAAAATACTTTCCACAATAAAATACCTTCGCACATGGCGAAATACGGAGCACAACTGGAAGAATGAGGCAAAATAACAGCACACCTCCTAGAACCAATAATGACAATAATTATAATGATAGTAATAGCAGGCAGATGTTTTTTTATCCCCAAAGGGTAACCTGGGCCTTTCTTATATGCATAGGATTCTCGTAAATGTACACTCGAATTAGAAGTTATTGTAAAAAGTATTAAAATAAACCCGAAGGTTTATGGTGGAGAAAAGCATATACAATTTTTTTCAACACAGCAATAAACGATGAGATTGGAACCTTTGGTGTAAAAGTTGAAAACTTCTCCTAGAGATCAATTACCCTAATTGAAAAGTTTTAAACACAACAATCTTAAAAAAAAATTAATTTTATGGATGATTAAAAGCTTATAAAAAACTAAGCCTGATTATTAATTTTTATGTATATCCTAAGGAGTATCTGAGCGCTGTAAAACTATAATGATGAAAAAAATTATAAATTTTCAGTGAAAATTATTCGCTAAAACCCCCTCTATAGAAACGTTCTGATGTAATTTTATTGTGAAATGACTAGACTAAAGATTATTCAACCGAAAAAAATTTTTTTACCATTTTTTTTAATACAATTGAACTTGTATACAATTCAATTTTTTTAAGATTCCCCTAGACTTTTTTGTAGGATGGATAGTTTGGCATATGAGGCGCAGAAACCATTTGTACCTTTTTTTCAAGTTTGCTGCCGCGGGACAAGAGTTGCGACCCCACAATCTCGGATTTAAGCTTAACCTAACTCTCCCCACACAACAAAAAAATTAAATTTCGTCCTCTGAGAAATGCACGCTAAGGCCTTCAAAATGTAAAATTTCAATGGCCTACAATGTTCTAGGAATATTCGAGATATGTGATAAAATATCGATTCATTTATTTGATTAACTTTTTTCTGCGACTTCGACTGCGTAGAATTCAAACCGAACCATTTATAGTCAGCGCCCGCCTAAAAGCATCATATCTCGCCCTCTTTCCTCCGGCTTGATTTACATATACTATTAATTTCCAATGAATAATAAAATATTCAATCACTGTGGCAAAGTTCACCGAAGGTATAATTATTATATTTACTATTCACATCAGTTCAATTTGCATTTATTTGTTTTATGGAATAATGTAATATATTCATCAAGCTGCTTAGTTGGATATTCTCCTGAGCAAAAATTGCACCAGTGTATATAGAAAATAGCTTTAGAATCGGATTTGTCAATTTCTAATGCTCCAAAAAAATATACCAACGATTCAGGACGCACTGTAAACGATTGCCAACTATCTCCATCAACGGCTATGGTAGATTATATTGAAATGAGTACTTATGATTATATAATAAGTACAAACAGTATTGTGAATTGTGACAGTTACTTCTGAAACGTCAGAGTTCAATCAAAGGAAGTTTCGAAGAAATATAATCCATATTGTAGCTTATACTGGTGACAAAACTAAAACGCTGTCATGTTTATGATATGTGAAGACAATCAAACTTTTTCAATTATCGAAAACGAAGGTTTTGAGAAGTTGCTGAAAAATACAGCTCCTCAAGTTCCAAGCAAAGCGTCTGTGACACGCTGGCTAGATAATAGGTATATGATGTGCTATCAACAATAATGAAAACTAAATTACGCTCTGTATAATATATCACTTCAACAAGTGACATATTACGCTCTGTATAATATATCACTTCAACAAGTGACATTTGGTCAGATTTGCCAATGAGGAGTTACTTAGGTATCACAGTTCATTTTGATATCGAAATACAATTCCAATCCTCAACTTTGGGCACGGTATATTATAGCCATACAGTAGAGACATTCGCCACAGAACACCAACTTCGGCAGTTTGACATGCCGAGGTGTTAATCAACTTGATTTTATCGTTCTGTTTTGTACTTGTACTAAAGAAACAATTCAGAACAATTAAAAAATTTGGAATTTTTTTCTAAATCATTATATTTCTTGACTAATGAAATGACACACTAATTTTAGTTGCTCAACAAATTTTGGGAATTCTGGAATTGCAACTAATATGTTATCCAAAGTAAAGAGCATGGTTGTTTTTTTTTTAAACAAAGCTGTATATCAAGCGACGACGTGCGTAAATCAGTTAAAGTTGACAAAAGTTGATTGCTTTGTTATCCTTGGTGGGTTTACTTATTTACTCCTAATCAGGTATTTTCCTTCGATATATCGAAAATATCGATGCTTTCACTATTATTGTATTGTATTCTTCAGTACAATGTTCAACTGTACTTCAAAGGAAAAATATCTCATATACGACTGACTCGACAGATCCGAACTGCCTTCACCTAATAATCATTCATTCTAAGAGAAAAAATATCCCAAAATGAATAGCGTTACATACATGCAATAAAAATTTCCGATGCATTATATAGCTTCAATCATAGAAAATTATCAAAGTACATACGTTTCAAATAGAAATTGGACGATATAGATGCATTCCTCAAAATATGCTGTTGACTATAAGCGTTCTTGACTGTCGAGGCAATGATAATGAAAGAATGATGAGAGAGTTGGCGCAAGTGGTTATTTGCACGGCCCATGCCTTGAGGTCGTGGGTTCGATCCACTAATAGGGCAGAAATTTTTGTCTTGAGAATTTCTGTTTCATTAGTGAATTCTTTTTAGGTTTATGTGTGGTCTCGGTAGTGTAGTGGTTAGCATATCTGCCTATCAAGCGGAAGGCCGGGGTTCGAATCCTCGCCGGACCACCGTGCTGGGTAATCGCACGTTAAAAGGTAAGGTCTCGTTGATCCATTGCTCGCACAAGTTTCGACTTCTGAGGGTTGACGTTCGTCAGCTGGTAACGGAACAATTTTCGAAAAATTTTTCGAAAAATTTCATGTCTGAGATTTTTAGGAACACATCAAATGCAGCAGGCAGAATTGAGAACTGAAATGGTTTTTGATTTCTCTGTTGATAGTATCAACTCCAATTATTTTCTCGAATAAAACACTAAATCGTTCCATAGAGACATTTAATCATATGGGCTCATGCCCATATATCACCACAAACAAACAGAAATGAGAAAGGCGTTCAGGGATAATGTATATTGAACAGCTTTTCTTTGATGTTGGTTTAAATTTGAAATTCGAAATATTCTTATGAATTTCAAATATCTCACCACCGACGTTCAGCTCATTTCGTTTAGTATACCTACCTTATGCATGATGCATTGTACTCTCGAACAAAATGAATAATATTGAAATTTATACATATGTATGCTCGATAGTGTATTATGGACAAGGGTTGATCTATAACGAAATTTCGGTGCTTCCAAGTGCGAGTATCACTAATGGCAAAATTATTATAAAGGAACTGATGTTTCATATGACGAAGAAATGTTCTTTACTAATTTTTTTTCATTAATTCATTCGACACAGGAAAACTTACCATAATGATGAGAATATTGAGGGCTAGGGAGGTTTTGCTACAAGACATAGCGACAAAGGATTAAGGTAGGTACTTGAGGTATTTTCCGTTACAGGAATGATTCCCCACAAATACAACTAGCCTGCAATTTCCTCTATATTTTCTTTGCATATCAATCGGACTAATACTCAGAAAAAACCGGGACTAGATGAAACAGTTCGTCCTTCAATTGTTTGTTCTCGTCTCATTGTGTTCCATTTAAGATTTCAAGAAGTATGTGATTGGTAGATCGCACAGGGTATCGTAAGTGAAAAGTAGATCTTGGGTCCAACCAAGTTGAACAACCCTGTTCTACATATAATAATATATGGAAGTATTTGGGTTTTGTTTCCTTGGTTTAATACTTAGATCAGTAAATAAACCAGGATACTAGTATAAATTTTCGAAGGAAACTGTGGATATTGTTACATAATTGAAATAAAGGAAAAACTTCGGTCGCAGTGAGCATCTTGATTTCAAAAAAAATGTGGAACTTATTACGTATTTCGGTCTTTTCTCCAAAAAATCCAAATAAAATTTTCGTCTATTTTCGAAGATTCAGGCCCATTTTGTTGTAAAACTTCATCATTTTTCAAATCAAATTTCTATCTTGAAAAACACACAATATGTGCCTTTTTTTGTCAAAACACCGCACACGCCCTCATTCACTCGTTTTCAACACGTTTAAGCGAAAAAAAAAAACATTATTGTTTCATAAAATTCAACCACCTTCAAATCGTCACCAATTCGTTGTGATGTCATAGTTCAATCACATTCGATACTGGTTTATTTGTAATGTTGTC
Organism: Zygogramma bicolorata; assembly: GCA_032362365.1. Taxonomy (NCBI): domain Eukaryota; kingdom Metazoa; phylum Arthropoda; class Insecta; order Coleoptera; family Chrysomelidae; genus Zygogramma; species Zygogramma bicolorata. The sequence goes on from JAVJAQ010000236.1 coordinate 117,346, forward strand.
GCCCTTATTGTTATTATTGAGAATTGAACATATTTATGATGAATGGTAATGGTTCGGCCTTCCATTGTCTATATTATTAACTCTATTGAAAGTGGTTAGGTTGACTTGTTATCGGGGGGTTGACCACTGGGAATTCCGAGGAAACCCGACGAAATATGAAAGATATATTTCGGAACATTCACCCACAAGTTTTTTTTTGGATTTCTGAGTGCAACATAAACTTTAGACTTTAAGTAGACCATGTCTTATGACTATGACACAATCTGAATAATATTGGATTATACATATCGAATACATACATTTTCATTGAGGCTGGTATTTATTTTATCGGAAAAAAAATCATCTATATAATGCAACGTTACAATCGGAAAATAAAGGGAACGGTTCGTCTGATTCCACTCAGGTTTGTTTTATTAGCATCAATTTTCCTGAGAGTTTTCCTTATAGAATCAAGTTCTGAATCGATTAGAATAAATAAGTATCAGAAAAATACAATTTTTCATTGAAAAAAACGGTATTTTCTAAGAAACATCCGGTCTATGGGGTAAGTTCTATTATTTATAAATGAATACAGGATTCTCAATCTGTGGGAAAAATCCTTTTTATACGTTTTTATCATCGCTCACAAAGCGAAAATGAACTGTTTCCCAAAAACGTAAAAAACGTATATTACATAACATCAAAAATTATTGATAAGCCTTCAACATTACCTACTAGAAATTTAAAAAAATATTTTCATCGCTGTGTTCACCCTGTAGAAACTCAAATTGGACAGTTGACTCTGAACCGCAATCTATCCGATCACCTTTTCCTTAAAAACCGATAAACTATATAGAACCGTCCAAATAACATGATGGACTTGTAAAGCAACTCCAGAAATCATACTAAGACTGCAGTTATTGCATGACTATAGGTAACTCGTATCGTATAACAAGGGTATAACCGTCTTATTTCAATTTCGGTAACCGCTGGCAACAATGTAGAAAACCAATCAAGGGCGTCCCTTCGTCTTGTATAGTAGACACGTCGTTTTTGAAATATTGAGGAAAATAATGGCAGACGCACAGAAACAAACACACAGACTACGACACAAAGTTTTTTTGGGTTGTTTCACATACCCAATTCATATATATTCGGATCAGAATGAGGTACAATTCCATTGAAAGAAGTTATCGAATTATTTGAAAAAACTACCCCCAACCACACCCCTCTTGAGGCCGCACAAACTATAAAACAAAGTTTTTTTGGGTTGTTTCACATGCCTTATTCATATTTATTCGAATCAGAATGAGGTACTATTTCACTGCAAGAAGTTATTGATTCATTTATAAAACTTTCCCAACACACTCCTCCAGGGACATATCAGATGTCTATCAGATCATGAAGAAAAAATGTATTTCAAATTGACAATTCGCCACAACCACCCCATTAAGACAAAGGTCCTAACTTTCTTTGTCGAGTTAGGTGTGGAAGTAAGTGGATTACTTCACACCGGTGATTTGTTTTTGAATTATGATTTTGAATAAACATTTAAATTTTACTGTATGATTTTTTTATTATTGCGCGAACAAATTGAAGTTACCTAATAATAATCCCTATAGTTTCTTTAGAAATTTCTCGGAGTTTTCCGATATTCCTCGGAATTCCTATCAATTTTATACCGGAATTCCCATTTGGTCAACCCCTCGGGTGTTATGATCAAAAAAAGGAAAAATTTCGTGTGTTGCAAACAACAGAAATTTAATGTGAATAATGGTGAAGTTTCACAACGAAATTGTCCTGCATCTCCGAAAATAGACGTGACCGCCGAAAATTTCATTTGGATTTTTTGTAGAGGGCACCGAATCACGTTATAAGTTCCAAAAAAAATTAAATTTAGATGCTCACTGCGACCACAGTTATAACGAAATGAATTTTGAAGATTACTCATATATTTACTATTATACTCTCACGAAGAGACGCGAAGAACTCGGTTTTACCCTCCTGTTCGGATTCGCAATACTTGATTTCAGTAAACTTCCTTTTTGGGCATTCATTACACTTGACATTTATGACTTCGAAGTCGGCATGTAACCAGCCCCGAGTATTTTCGGACTAGGTAAGTATTTGAATTTTGAACATGAGTTTGTTTGAGAACCTCCTTTCAAGGATAGCTGTATTTTCTACTACTTATGTGGGCGAGTTGATTGATTTCAATTATTTTCAAAGTTCAATTCAATAAAATGACAAAGCCTCAACAGTACATCTTGAACATGTCATAAAGTCATATAGCTATGTCTATAATGAATTTGGAGATGAATTGAATCAATGATGCGATGTTCTAAACCACACTTTCACTTGATTCAGGTTATGACAGATTTCTTTTATGAAAATATAAAAGACCCAGATTTGGTTCATTGACACCATTAATTAGGAATTTCAGAAAATCGTGGGAGTGTTGCTGATTGCAATCTGGATTTCTAGATGTCTTCTAGAAACAATTCGAATCATTCAAAATCTGAGAGACAGAAAACATTTCTTGGCTATTTCTGTTTGAATTTATTGTCATGACAGCGTTCAATATCGTCTTCTGGCATGATAATATAGAGGAGCTGTGTATGCACAGTACTCACCTAAAAATGAAAAAAGCTTCTAAAATGTACAGATCATTTACTTGTGTATCATTACCATTTGATATTATTTCAAAACCTCGTTTCCTTCCATCACCCATTCAAAAGCAATTTACTCTTGCACTGAATTTTTTGGTTATCGTAAAATGTTTACTGCCGATTAATTTATCAAAAGAAAAAATACTGATTCTTGGCGAATTTTTTTGTTTCAAAAATGAACAGACATCACAGTATATAGGCGTTTTCTGGTGCTCTTGTTTTCAAAATGTATTCATCTATCTCTTTCTCTAACTAATATGGCTGGTTGTTAGTGATAGAGAAAAAACGAATTTTTTGAGGACATGAGAACGCCTGAAAACGCCTCATAGCACACTTCGAACATCTTTCAGATAAATCCCTAACGAATCACTTTTTATGCTTTTTCCTAGTCTAATTTGTGCAGTGCTGTGAAAGATCAAGATGGCATAGGACTTCATTTAAATTTCATCATAGACATCTCAATTTCAATTGATTTGCCCTACTTCGATTCAAGGAAACTTGCGATATCTATAACCAAAAATGATCACCGAATATTGAAAAAATTGGATTCAGGTCACTATCAAATGGTGAAAAGTGTGCAGTTAAATCTTCATGGACTAGTACATATTTAAACAATAATCTCAGATCAGAAAGCGGTGCTTTTCTTTCGTTTGGAAGTTATGAATTGTGAGTGTACTGAATTTAGATCCGCACGGTGATCGTTTGTTATTAAGTTCACTTGCTAGCTATAAACGATTGATAGTTATGAATTCTCTAGTCAATTTTGAGAACAAAGAGTTGTAATCATGACGATGTCGATTTTAATTCTCAACAGTATTCAAAAAGCGCGAGAGAATCTTTTAACAATCATCTGACATCAATTGAATTAAATTTGTGAATTGTGAAAGGAGATCATATAATCCGAATGAAACTTATAATAAATCGAAGATTTTTTGAACTGGAACGATTAGGAAGGGAAAATGGTTACTAGTAGAAAAAGCAATGTTGTTGAACAAGCTGCATAATATATTCCTGGCGAAATGACTTCTATACCAGTACAATGTAAATGTTTTCGTCAAAAACCTTACCTTAAAATGATTCTTTTTCGTGTACATAATATTATTTTTACATTTCAGCTCAATACTATATATATTGTGTTATCAAGAGAAAAAGTGATGCTTTGTATCGCAAGCATGGGGAGTTTGCCAACTCTGCGAGCCGCACAAACCACCATTTTTTCCGAAATACACCTTATAATTTTTCCTGCAATCGTGGAAAAAGCAAAAATATTTACTCAAATTCATCTTTACCACAGATACCATCCGTATTAGGATTCAGCTTATGATTGTTGCGTAAGGGACAGACGGTTCGAAATTGTATCAATAAGTCCTGCAATTACCACTAAATGACGGGTCAAAACAACTGCCTGGCATTGGATTTGTGAAGACATACCATATCCTTATCGAGTTTTCAATTAATCGATGATGATGAAGGGCTCTCGCAACATTGAGCATATCGAACATTATCAATGTTTCCTCTACTAGAAATGGTTTTAGTTATTTTATTCATTCTCCGACTGTTCCGAAATCGTCCATTTCTACTGCAAAACACAAGCTGTATGAACACAAGCATTAACTTTACCGCACAGTGAAACATATAAATCTTCACTCCTGCTTAATAATCCACTTGCGGGTCGCAAATGGCCGTTAATTTCCTGAGGACGGGCCTTTGCGACGGGTAAAAATAAGGAGAAACGGAAAGGCGGTGAATTACTGTGGCCAGACGCAGGATGCCGGTCGGGAATATCGCAATGGAAAAAAAAGAGCGAAAAATCAATCATAATTTATTGACATGAAGTCAATGAATACACTTTATTGAAATCGAAGAATCAATTGAAAGATAATGCAATTTCAATAAATTGCAACTTTACATCTCGGTGAATTCCTATGATTGTAATGTGGCCTAGCTCACAAGTTGGAGAATAGAAAATCGTTCGATAGTGGTTCCAAAAATATTATTCAGGGTTCTATTACTTGAAGAATGCAGCTCAGTAAAATGTACGAAATCACAACAACCGTAACCAAATTAATCAGTAATTATCTTGAAACTTGTTAATCGTTAATGTTAGGCGAATCATTCGAACAGATTCTCAAAGCGTACTAATTTTTCAATGAAACCATCGAAACTCGACCTCTAGTATTATCATCTTTGAATGGATATCAAAGCTCTGCGTAGCATCTGCTAAACAGTTAGAACACTGCGCAACTGAATTCTGAAAAAAAAATCGTGTTATTTACAGACCTGCAGAAACAATGTACAGTTGAAGAAAATTTCATCTTACTAATTTTTCGTAATGTGAAGTTATTTTATTTTATATATTTATACTTCCCTTTGTCAAACACTCTTCGTATAGAACATATTCTAACAATTCCATCAATCGTTCTTTGGAATATTGTTTTATATTTTCTCAGATTGTTGTAGATCGATAATCCAAAAACCAAGGAAGAAAAATGCATTCTCCACAAACCACTTAGTCACCGCCGACTCTCGAACCAACTCTCTGCAGAAATTAGTAACAAACTGAGAATTTTTGAGAACTACCTTGCTGGCAAAGAAAACAAAGCTCTCAAATATACACGCTTCCATTTGTAGGTATTGATACGACTCATCAGAAAACCTGAAAGTGCAATATATGAAGCCGAAAAAGAAGCTGCAGATACGCCATATAGGAAAGACGATCGAATGTAACTCCACAAAAAATTCCGTTATAGAACTTGCCAATAAGGTTGGGAAATGCCCCAGTTCACCGAATTTTTGACTACCAACAAGTCACCAGAGCCAACAAAATATCGGTCTCTACACTGAAAAAGTGCGTTCTCTTCCAGTGTGCAGCAACTGCAAAGCGGTATGGTTTCCTGGTATCTCGTATCGGTGAAGTTTCAGTGAGGTGATACCTTATTCCAATCCTAATTTTATACGCCACTTATCCGATATTTCATAAAGTGGATGGGAAATAATCATGGTACAGGTAAGATTCCGTACTTGAAAAGAGGTCGACTCTGTAGTGAACGCCATCCAGAATTCTTCTGTTTCTGAAACACTCTAAATGACTGTGAGGGGTTTCCCCATAAAATATTACTGTAGCTCAAATGATAATATTTATTCCATATATTATATAAGGATAATTTGAGAAAATCCCTCATAAATATCCAGTCATATTAATCCACGAATTGAACAGAAACCTGCGAAAACTTGATCATTTAAATTCATCTTGGATAAACACTGAAACGCAACTGGATGATACGCTAGACAAATAAAATAGCCCTAGGGAGTTCTTTCTAGTTGAGAACCCATTTTTGAAGTTTCAGTAAGAACAAGTCTTATTCTGAATGACGAAAAAACGATTTCATTGTAACAACAGTCATGGAAAGATCTGCCTCAAGAGATAACTACTGGCAAATATACAAGCGTAACAGTCTCCTGAAGTAGAAAAATAGATAACAACTTCTGTGAAGTCCCACAAGGGATTCATTAATTGACAAGGAATAATAAAACATTAAATTTTTGGCTACATATTCCCTACACTGCACTGATACGCGACTGCACATAAAAGGTTGAAACAACATGAAATCGGAAAAGACCCTTATGCCTTTATCTGGGCTTAATGGATACAATTGGGAATAGAAGATAACCCTAATCTGGAACATATGTATATAAATCTTTCGGATTATGTTTCGCAATAGTTTCCCCAATGGAAAGTGGAGAACAATATTGATATCTTTTGGTTGGATAAAAGGGATGAAGCCAGGGAAGTGGAAACAAAGAGATAGCTAATTATGTAAGAGTAAATGGAGCCAGAACCAGAGAAATGATGAGTCTCGAACTAATTCACATTTCAAAGAGAGAGAGCGATAGGTATCATGATTATTTAATGAATTTTGGAAGTGTATTTGATGTTTATCTGCGAATGATACTTTTGAATAATTTTTGTCACGCAGTTTTTCACTACCATTCAATTTTTTTTTTACAAAAGCGGCCTACTAGATTCCACCTAAACCATCCACATTTATCATTTTGCAACATACTTCACAAACTTCAAATAGTAGACCCCACAAACCCTATATCGACGAAAAGCTCTTGAAAAATGCCATTCATTGGTACAATAAAATACAGGGTGTTGCATTCGAATAAGTCGAGTTATTGCTATTTGTAATTTGTCATTTGAAAAAAATCGTAGTAGGCGTTGGAACATTGATTTCGAATTCGCTCGCATTTCAAAAGATACGCCAAAGCTTAAGGAAACGACTGGATAAAAGTTGGTTGAGTTATCTTCAATGGCTCTGAAGTTATGGATTTATTTGTAGGTCCATGCATGACGCTATTTCAACACATAAATTGACATAAGTCAAAAACTATTGCAGATAAGTCTATGAAACCAGAGTGCGTTGTATAGATAATTTAGTGGCGATTTCAAAAATGTATCGAAAGTGGGGAGTTGCCATTTAAAAAAACAGAACTTGGATGTGTATTTCATTATGGGACATCCTGTATATGAATGAAAATATTTTCAGAATGTGCTCATTGTCGGACCTATCGTTTCGAACAAAAAATCAAGTCGATAGCTGGGATAGCAAAAAAGTTATGGACCATGCACGCACCTCTGGGTCACCCTGTATAGATATATATAGGTTCAAATGAAAGGGACCATACATCGCTTGGAACCAGAGAGAGATGAATGTGTCTCGGAATTTTTCGTATCATCATTGAATTTTTGAAGGTTGTACTCGACAGTCCTTGTATGCAATGTAATGCTGAGCATTTTCAAATGAACTCAATATAAGTATTCGCACCCTTTATATGAAAGCTCCATATACAATGTATCAAAATTCATTTGAGAATTCCTCTCACGAAACACCCAATGAAAGAAGTCTTTGTTTCAGTCTAGACGAGATATGAGATTTCAATGTGTGAACTTTCTGATAGACAAAACATCGCCTTCGCATGTGATCAGCCGGCGGACAGCGCTGTGTGGGAGGCAGGCTCGAGAAAATGCATTATTGCAAATTAAGTAAGAATATGAGCGTTGGCTGGAATTGGGGGGACGAAAACGTCTCGAAGGATATTTGATCCGGAAACACGGTTAGGAGTCGAACAAGAAAAAGTTCGAAGGAAAAAAAAACTCGCGAATGCGAGGGGACGGCCTTTCAAGGTTTGTCCCCTGCCAAAATTATGGGGGCGCGTTTACGAAAATCTAATCACGGTCGGAAAAATCGGGAAAATAAATAACGTCAAATGAATTTGTGCAAAGTGCCATATCTTGGAGAAACAACCATGCAAGATAGACAGAAGACTTGGTATGTCAATTTTGATGTGTGTTAACGTGAATAACCATTTTATTCACATTTGGGAAAAGTAGCCATCATTTATTTCATATCTGTTGTTTGAATCACAAGTTGAGAAATCTTTCTGGCTCTCTCTGACATCGATTAGTTATTGAGATGGGCCGTAGGGCGGCCTATAATATACATTTAGCCAGTAGGGCAAATTTAGAGGCATTTATAGATATAAGTACATCAGATTTTTGTGTTCTGAGTACACATTTTTCTGTTTGTGGAATTTTCATTATTCTTGAACATAGAGAAGACCACTGCCGGTCTCAGTTCATTTTTCAGCTGTTTGATTAAACTAAATAGTACGGTAAATGTCATTTTTTTTCCTTATAAATTGTTTTCACTGCATATTTCTTTTGTTATATATATTTTTTTCTAATCTATTCTGTAAGTTCCTATTTTCATTTCGCTGCTAATATATTGCTTAAAGTTATCAGAGGATTTCATTTCCTACAAGCCGCCCTATTTTCAGATTTCAGAGTATACGAGGAAGCAGAAATTAAACTCTAGGTTTCTCACTATAGCCCTTTCTTCGTTCAGAGGGCCGAATTCATGTTTCTTTCGGACATAGCCTTAAACATCCAAAATTTGGTGTGAAGAATTCTCATACCATGGTGCCAGCAGCTGCCTTAATTAATTCAAAAGCCTTTAGCCAATTATTCCATCTAGTAACGTGCAGAGAGATTGAAATCTGATATATGATTTTTTTGGATGGTAATGGTTAGGACTTCCATTGTCTATATTTTTAACTCTATTGAAACCTGTTGCTAGGAACGGAAAGATTAAAATACAAATAAAGTGAGAAAAAATCAAATCAAAATCAAAATTTTTTGGTCAATTATGAAATTAGGGATTGATTGATCAAAGAAAACACCGTTGTTACAAAAAATCGAGATTTCGAATATGAAATATAAGTCAAAAAAAATTTAAATAACGAAATGAATGAAATAATATTGTAGAATTTTCAATAACTCAAAGAAAAATGTGAATTGCCTAATGGATAGTATGCCCTTTCGATTTTAGAGAGCGCGTATGGCCAATATCTGACTTTAAATGCGTTTCGTAGAAAACTCCACTATTATCAATACTTTCTCCGTTTACACTCGATTGCGTAATGCGAAACAACAAATTCACTTTGATAAGAGCGATAATTTGAAACAAATATGAAACAGCGAAAATTCTTGTACCGGCGAATAATAATCATTCGTAAAAATCGTAGCGTCTATATTCGTCAGTTCAGGTTCATGGACCTGGCTTGGTGCGACCTTGCAAAAAAAGGCACTTTTTGCTCCATTCTCGGCAACATCGAATCAGTGACCAAATGCGACAAATGAAGTGGAATGAATTGATGAATATACCGAGGATGAAAAAAGTCAGATCATTAACCAACAGCGAATTGAAAACGAAATGAAAATCATTTGAAAATATCAATTTGAAATAATATAATATAATGAAACCGATAACTTAAAATTTATAATTGAATGTAAATTCAACAAATATTGTGACAAGAAAATTGAGGTATCGAATATGAAATACTAGTCAAAAAATGTAAATAAAGAAATTGAATGGAATATTATGAAAAAATGTTGAAACCAAGTTTCAAGTTGAGTTTACTCACGACGTTTCGATTGCTGGTATCCGCAATCGTCTTCGGATGATGACTGACAATATTTCGAGGTGTGGCCGATTTCCCTATGGTGGGGGAAAGGGTGCTACTACCAAGGAGATGAGCGGGTGCTACTACTAGAAGTAGTAGCACCCGCGGGAAATGGATGTATTGGCGCGAGATTCTCTCTCATCGAGTCGCAGCCGGTCCATGCCTTGGATAAGCGGCCTCCACACATTCCGGATCTCCACACTGGCATGACTGAATGCGTCGTTGTAGACGATGTAGGCGGCTTCCTTGAATTTCCTCTTGAACCAGTGCTCCTCCTTATGTATGACATCGGCTTCAGACCATTTGATGCTGTGATGGTTTGTCCAAACATGCTCCGCTATTCCTGATTTCGTTGTTTCTCCTCGTTGAGTGTTTTTCTTGTGTTCGCTTATTCTTACTTCCAATGGTCTTTTGGTTTCTCCGAAGTAGGATTTGCCGCACTCGCATGGTATCCGGTAAACGCAGTTGTTGGTGTCGCTGTTTCTATTCGGTGGTCGAATTTTTGTGAGCTGGCTGCGTATTGTGTTCCCTAATCGAAAACAGACTCTGACGTTGTATTTCCCTCCTATCCTCTTCATCCTCTCTGAAAGTCCTCTCACGTAGGGAATGGTGAGAATTTGCTGTTCCAATATCTCCTTAGTGTTCCTTTGATTCGTCCGGGCCAATGTTTGATCCAATGTTCGATCCACCAGCTTCTTTGAATATCCATTCTTTTGAAGATCCTTCCTTATGTTGCTCAGCTCCTTGTCTAGACTTTCTTTGGTGTTACAGAGATTGATTGCCCGATCAATCAGAGACTTGACGATTCTTCGCTTCGTAAATTTATGGTGATTGGATTGCTCATTCAGGTATTGTCCAGTATGCGTTGGTTTCCTGTAGACTGATGTTTCCCATAAAATTCTGGTCCTCTTCACCCCCACGTCGAGAAACGGCAGTCTGCTCTGAGATTATTTTTCCATTGTGAACTTGATGGTGGGCCTCACGTTGTTCAGGTGTTCTAGGAAGGCGTCCAATTCTGCATCTCCGTGGTTCCATACTATGAACGTGTCGTCGACAAATCTCAACCAGACGCGGGGTTTCTTCTTGGCCTGTTCGATGGCGAATGCTTCGAACCACTCCATGTAGATGTTGGCTATCACCGGTGATAATGGTGATCCTATTGGTAGTCCTTCATCTTGGCTAAGGAAACGATCCTTCAACTGGAAATTGCAATTCTGAACGCAGCATTCCCGCAACTCCATGATGCCCACTATTGGTAGTGTTGTTCTATTTTCCAAAGTATCGTCCTCTCTCAGCTTCTCTTTGATGATATCGAGTGCCTCTTTGACGGGAACGTTGGTGTAGAGGCTTTCCACATCGAAACTGATTAGCTGGTCTCCTTCTTTGGCCTCGATTCTTCCCAAGATATCAACGAAATGTCTGGAGTTCTTCACAAAGGACGAGGAGTTTCCTTGTAGTGGCTGTAGGATGGGAAGTAGAAATTTCGCGAGCCTGTGGGTTGCTGAGTTCCTGGAGCTGATGATCGGCCTGAGAGGTACGTCCGTCTTGTGGATTTTCGGAAGCCCGTAGAGGTGAGGTGGCTTGCTGTGATGGGGCGTTAGTGAGTATATCTCCTTGTCCGAAAGAAAAACCTGGTATTTCTTCAATATTAGGTATACCTTTCTCTCTAACGATGAAGTGGGGTCTCTGGATAGCTCGCTGTATTTTCCTTTCATTACCATTCAGCAAGTAACATTGTCAACCACTTTCAAGCAAACATATGATTTTTTTGTTTCGCAGAATTGCAATAACTCTCGCCCTCATTACACTGTTGACCTAGCGGTGGAAGATTCATTTTTACAAGTAAACAATCATAGAAAAAGCCAACTGCCAAACGTATAAAGAAAATAATAGTGTCTAGAATAGAGAGAAGAGAAAGCAAATCGAAAACAATAATTACAGTACACACTCTAGTCCATTATTATTACAGTGGTAACAGAGCGGTGGGATTGTAAATTTTAAAGTTCTCCATTCTAGAAACATAAGATAGGTCGAAATAGAGGTACAGAGATGAAATAAAAAAACGAATACTCTAGTCATTGCTCAAGACCATTATTATAACAGCAAACAGGCCAAATACATTCAAATTATATAATTGAATATTTCGCACATCTCACTCAAAAAGTAGTATATTCCAAAATCAAGAAAAAACTCCTAGGACAGAAATACTTTTCCATCCTTTCCTCGAAATCTCAAACAGAAGGATGTTTATCGAAATGCAAAGGAAACTAAAATACCACTTCCATAGATATACTTCGATGCAATGCGATTCAATCCTATGAAGTATATACCTGGGATTAGATCCTCGAACTCAATTGAAAGTTGTTCATTATCGTCATAGCAGCGAAACGAAATATGAATGAATTCTTGAAAGTGGGTTGCAATTTATTACGAATATTTCTTCTGATCTTCTGATATTGCAAAGGGAAAATTGCTTTGTCTCGAAAACGGCTTGAATCCAATGGGAAATGAACAAAAATAAATTGAAGAATTTCCTTCAATACTTCACCCGCATAGAGACAAGGAATCCGAGAATTTCATTTATCTGTTCTTTGTGGTGTACCTGCGACAGAATAAAAATACAGGGAGGCTAAAACGGATCTCAAAGCGGAATTACAACCGATATTATTCATTACTACCTGCAAAGGAGATATGCTGCTCTGGAAAAATGAAAGATGAAAAGTACGTCCCAAGTTCCATATAGCTGTCCATCCCAGATAATTGACTTTACGACATGTTCTATGCATATGTGTATATTCATTAGATGTGCGTCTAGATATATCCTTTCAAGATTATCCCATGCATAAACGAGAAGAACATCTATACCTCGAACAATAGTCTTTTGAAAAGTTGAAATTTATGTGTTTGGTGTGTGGGGGGATTAGGGTTACCTCAAATCCAAGTTTGTGGGGTATAAGATAGAAATTTTTGACTTTGACAGGAAATTAAAAATCGATATTTGGTTTGAAGAGAAGCGAAATATTTCTTTAAAGTTGCACTTGAGATACCCTGATTTCCTGAGGCAGTGAAAGTCTTATAAGTTTTCCATAGAACGTTGAGCCATCTACCCGATAATCCATTTCAAGATTCTGGCAGGAGGAAAACGTCTATATATCAATTTGACTATTAGTCCAGCCGAAGAGTGAAATCAATGAAAAAAAGGAAATGAGGAGAAAGAAAAAATATGAGATTGAAAGTCAAAGAAACCAACAGGATGTTATAACAAATACTCTCAACTCAGAATCCTGTGAAGACTCAGCAAATGAATCCAAATTTGAAGTGATTCAAGTAAGTTATACTGACCGAAAGAGAATCGACACCACCAATAATCAATAATGACTCGTCCGATGCTCTTGAGATTCTCAGAAATGAAATTAATTTATTAGTAGGAATAATGAAGGAAAAAGATACAATTATAGCTGAAAAAAATAGAAATATCGAACTGTTAACAAAAAAATGAGCAACTATAAGAAAACTATGATTTAATAATATCAAATATAGTAGATAAAGGAACAATTATGGAGAGCTTAGACAAATTCAATAAAAAAATTCAAAATTTGGAATCGAAATCAAATTGTTTCAGTAGCTCAAGATCATATTCGGAAGTAGCCAAATCTAACAGTATTTTCCGCCAAAATAAATGCATGAAGACAATAACTATTCGACCAAAAATACTACAGAATTCAGCCAAAACAAAATCCGATTTGGAAAATAGTATAAAGTTACACAAATTACATGTTGGGGTGAACTCGCTCAAACAAATGCAAAATGGTTCTTTATCAATCAACTGTAGGAATGAGGAAGATTTAACCATTATTAAACAAGAAATACAGAAAAAACTACCTTATCAGTATGAGACAGTAATCAAGAAGCAAAATAAACCAAAGATTAAAATCCCAAATTTGAGAGATAATGAAATGAAAACAAAAGAAGAATTAGAAAATATCATAAGAGATCAAAACAATTTTATAAAAGAAAGTGACTTTTTTAGTGTGAAATTTGTTCGCATCTACAACACAAAAATTGCTTAACAGTATTTGCAGGGGTAAGTGGAGAAGTTTTCAATAAAATAATGAATGAAAATGATGGCAAACTATTCATAGGATGGCAAAATCTGAAGGTGTATGAGAACAACGGTATAATTCAATGCAGTAAATGCATGAGATTCCATCACAGCTCGAGAAATTGCAGGAATAAAATTGTTTGTTCTTATTGTTCAGAGCAACATGATTCAAAATCTTGTAGAAACTCAGAAATTCTTAGATGTAGTAGTTGTATGCATTCCAATGCAACATATCATACCAATCATTCAATCAACCACTCAGCATCAAATAAAGAATGTCCCACATACCAATATCATCAGGACATATATAACAAAGGAATTGATTAAAGTTGAATAAATATTTTTTTATGAAAACCGATTATGGATACAGACGCTATCGAGTATGAATCACTTTTAGATTTCAGATATTAAAAAAAAACAAAAATTAGAGTTCTGTACCTCAATGCAAGATCCATGAAGAATAAAATGTCTGAGCTAGAAGTTATAGTTGCTAAAACGAAAGTAGATATTATTATTATCACTGAGACATGGATGAATGCTGAAGAAGAAATTCACTTCAATTTCCCCTTATTTTAAGTCAGTTTATTCATCAAGACAAAAAAGAGGAGGAGGGACAGGAATTTTTATTGCCGATCAAATTGCCTTAGAAACGTTCAAAATAGAAAAAGAAAACTCTTTTATTTCGATAAAATTGAAGGATTTTGATTTGTTAATATGTGGAATATACCGTTCACCTGATGAAGATATGGTTACCTTTTCAGATCTCATGGATTCGCTGCTCCAAAATTTCTGTACTAAAAAATTGAAATGCTATTTTTTCGGTGACATGAACATTGATATGTTGAAAAATTATTCCCATAGTAATGCTATCAGTGATATTTATAATTCCTATAATTTCAAACTATTGAATGATAAGATTCCTACAAGAGAAATGAATGATAACATTTCACTGATTGATCATGTCATAACAATTTGTGATATCAATTCTGAAACTTCTATCATCAATATGCTGTGAGTGATCACAAGCTAATAATTATTGATATTAATATTGACTCTAGAAAAGAAAAGAAGAAATATATCTACAAAAAAATCATACATTCCGACCAAAATGAACTCAAGGAAGAATTAATCGATTTGAATCAAAATTTAAATAAATATTGTGATTCTGATGGAATGTACGACAAAATTCTCGAAATATTCAATAACTGTCGCTCCGAAAATATCATCAAAATTCGAAATGATTCGAAACCTTGGTTCAATGACAATGTGGCTAAACTCATCAAAATTCGTGGTAAATACCATCTCAAGAAGAAGAAAAATCCCAAACATCAAGAAATAATTGATCTCTATAATTATTATAATCAACTCACCAAGAAGACTTTAAGAAAAACTAAAGAAGATTTTTTCAAAGACAAATTCAAGAATTCAACCCCTAAATCTGTTTGGACAACGATCAACACCCTGATTTATAATAAAGCAATGAAAACTTCCGAAGCAATAGAGTACCTAACAATCGATAACGAAGCTATTGAAGACAGAAACAAAATTTGCGGTTCCTTCAACGATTATTTCGTGAATGTTGGACCTAATTTAGATAGCAAAATTCATTCGGACACACATATCTGGAAAACCCAAACGAATTCGATGAAGAAGAAATCGAAGAAATAATTGATGAATTGGACAAAAGAAAAGCTCCAGGTTTTGATAAAATGAATGTTTCTCATGCTGAAGCAGTTAAATCAGAACTAACTCCGGTACTGAAAAAAATAATAAATTTAGCTTTCGAATCGAGAATTGTACCAGACAACATGAAAGTGGCTAAAGTCAAACCAGTTTTCAAGGGTGGCAAAAAAAATTAAATGGGATGTTATAGGCCAATATCGATTTAACCAGTCTTATCAAAAATTATTGAAAAATTAATGAAGTGTAGATTGTTTAGCTATTTGGAAAATAGTGATTTTTTTTACAATCATCAGTATGGGTTTCTCAAGTCGAGTGACACAGAGTGTGCAGCAATGGAAGTTATTACTAACTTTCGTTCACAATTGGATTCAAACAAAATATGTGGACTGTGGACTGTTGTCACTTGATTTGAGAAAGACCTTTGATACTGTTGACCACAGTATACTCTTGAAAATACTATATCACGCTGGGGTGAGGGGAAAGATTCACAATTGGTTTTCAAATTATTTAAGAAACAGAAAACAGTATGTGTATATAGGGGAACAAATGAGTGGGTATAAAACTGTTATTTGTGGTGTACCACAAGGTTCAGTTCTAGAGGCCCTATCCTTTTTTTAGTTTATATAAATTCTATAAAAGATTTGGCTCTGAATGGAAAGTCATTCTCATTTGCGAACGATACTACTCTAGTTCATTCAGGGTATAACTCTGAAGAAATAAAAAAAGATATTGCTGATGATCTGACGCTTTTATCGTCTTGGATGTCTTCTCATAAATTGAGTCTAAACTATGCTAAATCTTCGTTCATATTTGTTTCGGGGAAAACAATACCCAACTCTTTGAGAGTTCCAATCAAATTCAGGAAAGAATCAATTGAATATTCTACAAACACAAAATTTTTAGGGTTATATATCGATCAAAATTTATCGTGGTCAAAACACATAGAAGCCTTGAGAAAGCGAATTTCGCCAATTTTGGGAATATTATATAGAATCAAAAATCAAATTCCAATACATTATAGAAATACAATATATTTTTCATTAATTTATTCAAGAATCCAATACCTCATCTCAATTTGGGGAACAGCAAATAAAACAACTATCAAGCCACTTCAAACTCTTCAAAACAAAATTATAAGATGTATATTCAATTTAGAGCAGCAAGAACCAACAATTTATCTTTATAAACCTAGAGAATTATTAGATATTCTTTCTCTTTTCAAATACAAACTTTTAGTATTTATTCATTTGATCAAAAATAACGTGAAAAATTCAAATTTGAAATTTACCATAAATGCCCATGACTATTCAACAAGAAAAGCAAATGACTTTTCTCTGGCTAAATTCAGAACAAATTATTGTAAAAAATCTATTATGTATGAAGGCGTCATCTTTTATAACAACTTGCCGAAAACATTGAAAAATACAAAAAATACTAATTCATTTAAGAAAAACTCAAAAAAAATACTTATTTTCTTGAACTTCATTCACTCTTTACTTTATAATTTTATTATATCTCACCTATGACTATATCATATATAATTTTTTTTTTCTTGTTTTTGTTAATGAAGCACTGAATTTAACTACTTAAAATCAAGATGTTCCCTATTATAAATAAGTGTTATTTCTTGGAAGCAATAAACGTTATCCAAAAAAAACCCTTATCCCGTTGCCGCCACCTTTAAAAAAGAGCTCAAATGGTTTTTGCGCTTCATCTGCCAAACTATCGATCCAATTTCATTGCGAAATCTTTTGTTGGAAAATTAATTCTCTACGACTTTAGCCTCATTACTTCATGTTGTGAAAATAGTTGAAAAGTTTTGGAACAAATTCTCTTTTCGGCGCAATAATTCTTTCTCAGGTCATTTTATAATAAAAAGACATCATAACATTTTTATAGAGAGGGTTCTGACGAATAATTCTCACTATCAATTTTTATAATTTCTTTCATTTATTTGAGTTTTACGGCGCTCTGAACTTGACGTATTCTCATATAGGTACTCCTTATAAGTACCTACATAATATGCGTGCAAATGGTTTTCGCCCTCATCTATTTATCCTACATAAAATGTATGACAATTTTTTTTTCAATTAATATTTTCTACAACTTCAATTCCCTTACTCTTTATCGTAAAATCGATAACAAAGTTATGGACGAAAATATTTAAAAATTTTCTAACAAACTTTCTTTTCTGTGGAATATTTTTGTCTAGTTATTTTACAATGAAATGACATCATCACATTTTTATCAGGGGGTTTTCAAAGAATAATTTTCACCATAGATTTTTTAATTTCGTTCATTTATTATGAGTTTTACAGCTCTCCGAAGTTGACTGTAATCCCAAATACTTTTTATATAGGATTATAAGGTTATTTTTCTATTACCTTTTCATTTTCCACATGAATTTCTATTTTTTAACATTGTTATTTCATTATTGATGAGTTATCGACCCTTTTCTCCACCATTAAACTTTTGCTTTATTCTATTGGTATTCAAAACTATTTCAAATCTGATTGGAGATTTACGGGAATCCTATATAAGCAGTCAATCGAGGCCTAAGTACTTAACCGTTTAGGGACAAAAAGGGCATTATTCGTTCCACTATCTCTATAATATTGTTAACAGGCAATATTAACAGTAATCTCCGGAACAGTTCGTGATGATTGTTCATTATCCACATCGTTTTTTGCGATTGCTCTATGAAGCAAGGTTTTTACTCTTTTTGCCTTTACACTTCTCATTTTAATTTTCTCTGTGAGTTTCTTACAAATGAATTGATCACTCGTAATCAAATATTACAATATGCACGCTTAAAAAAGTCAGAATGCTTATCAGAAAATTAAAAATCTTGCCCACAGAACTCAAAATCATACCTGCAAAACTCAAAATACTTTCCACAATAAAATACCTTCGCACATGGCGAAATACGGAGCACAACTGAAAGAATAAGTAGAGGCAAAATAACAGCACACCTCCTAGAACCCATAATGACAATAATTATAATGATAGTAATAGCAGGCATATGTTTTTTATCCCCAAACGGTAACCTGGGCCTTTCTCACATGCATAGGATTCTCGTAAATGTACACTCGAATTAGGAGTTATTGTAGAATGGTGGAGAAAAGCATATACATTTTTTTTCAACACAGCAATAAACGATGAGATTAGAACCTTTGGTGTAAAAGTTGAAAACTTTCCCTGGAGATCAATTACCCTAATTGATCTCTAGGAAAAGTTTCAAACACAGCAATCTTAAAAAAATTCAAATTTGATGGATAATTAAAAGCATATAAAAAAACTTAGCCTAATTAAAGAATAAGGTAATTGAACTTGTATACAATTCAATTTTTTCAAAAGATGCCCCTAGACTTTTTTGTAGGATGGATAGTTTGGCATATGGGGCGCAAAAACCATTTGTACCCTTTCTTCAAGTTTGCTGCAGCGGGACAAGAGTTGCAACCCCACAAACTTCGATTTAAGCTTAACCTAACTCTCCCCACACAACAAAAAAATTAAATTGCGTCCTCTGAGAAATGCACGCTTAAGCCTTCAAAATGTAAAATTTCAATGGCCTACAATGTTCTAGGAATATTCGAGAAATTTTTTGTCGATAATATACGTCGTGGCCGATATGTGATAAAATATCGATTCATTTATTTGATTAACTTTTTCCCGCGACTTCGACCGCGTAGAATTCAAACCGAACCATTTATAGTCGGCGCCCGCCTATAAAGCAAGCATCTCGCCCGCTTTCCTCCGGCTTGATTTACATATACCTACTATTATTTTATTTTAAAATTTTAAACCGACTGTGCCATGTGTACACGTACTTGAACTCTTATGCGAATTTTATGGGAAATAAGTAATACTAAAAAGTGAAATATTGACTACTTGTGCGAAGATAATCAGTGAACCCAATGGTGAAACTTTCATCGAATCATATCTCATAGTTTTCCAGCATTCAGTGCATTTATGCAAGTCAATCAAAGTAATAAAGAACCGAACTATCTCCAAGCAGAAACAAAAAGCAGCATAAACTGATAAGAAGTGAACAGAAAACATTTGCATTACAAAAACTTCTATGACGGTTATCAAGATAAAGATACGAGAAATAAGCGGACAGTGGCGTAGCAAATCAAGACAGAATGGAGAAGGTATTTAAATGTTGCAAAAAAAATTTTAATAATCTCTGTTGTGCAACATGTTATGACATATTCCATATTAGCTGCCTAGAAAGAAAAAGCGATTATAAAGAATTAGGTGGATATAAAATTTACTGCTCAAAAAAATGTGAAGAAAAAGATCAAAAAAACAAAAGAAACGAAGAAAATAATCTCAAAGAAATAAGGAAGTTGAAAAACGATTTAATCCAAAGGGACGAGCTGTTGAACAAATTAGAATATGAAAAGGAAGACAAGCTGAACGAACTGCAGAAAAAGATACATGTACTAGAAATGGAATTGAAAGAAAAGGATTGTGCTTATAAAAGGGAGAAAAGGAAAACTATGGACTTTGAAGATGATGTATTTGAAACTGAGCAAAGATTTACCATCATACTGAAGGAAAATGAAGAAACAATTAATAAATTGAATGGAAAAATAAGCGACTTCACTCGCGCAAATGACGAATTACAAAGCAAACTGAAAAGCAAGATGGGAGAATTGACAAAAAAAGAGCAAGACTTTGGGGAACTGAGAGAAATGAATAAGGACATAGTTTCCTCAATTGAATCAAGAAAGAGTAGCGAGGATTATATCAGGGAACTTCTTAAACAGATAGAAATTGAGAAGGAAGCTAATATTAAACTTAATGAAGATATTACGGAACTCAACATAATAAGTCGAAATATGGTTTCCACCATCGCTACTCTCGAATCAGAAAATAATGAATATGTGAAAGCGGTGCAATCACTCAGAATGGAATTAGAGAAAAGGGAACACGTTTCTTCGAAAATTGACGAAAACAGAATTGCTGATACACATAGAACCAAAACCAAACCAAGTAAAATCCTACTCATAGCTGGAAGACATGGAAGACACCTTGTGAATACTCTTGCCAGTAAACTGCCACACAATTATCAGTTCCTATCTATTTTGAAACCGAATGCATCAGATAAAGAGTTACTAGAGACAGCCATACATAATAGTGAAAATCTCACAAAAAACGATGTAGTCATATTTTGGCCTAATAAGATAAGTAGTAGTTTAAGGTGGTCCTTTATAGATAGATTGAATTTTACAAAAACTATTATTATTACAGAGCCATATCGATATGATAACACTCATTTAAATCATTATATATATGATCGTAACATCTCCTTGATAAAGGAACTGCACTATAGTGGCTTACTCCGCTCCCATCTAATTAAAATAGATGAAGTCATTAGAAGGACAAATTATCAGTCAGACGGGATTAGTATCAATAGAGTAGGGAAATGGTACTTGAGTCAATCAATCATGAAAATCATACATGATTTAGGTAGTAACAATTATACCAATAATGTAGTTTCAACTGTGGGAAATAAAAATACTCTTGTTACAAATACTAGCGAGGAAAATAAAATGGATGCAATTACCGATAAGGAGAACATTGTGACAAAACAAATAGATATACTGAATCAAATCACTCCTCGCCAGGATAGTTCTTTTTTAGAGGCTTAAAAAATGATTGTTTGGTAGGCAATAATAGAAATTTTATATTTTACGCAAATGCTGCTAGTCTTGTATGCAATCTGAATAATATTTTGATGAACATACATTGTCACAACCCTTTGCTATTGTGTATAACAGAGACGCGTGTCACTAATGATATTAGTCAGAATGAGATAAAAATAGATGGTTATGATATGCTGGATTGTAAATCTACGAGTAGGCACACTGGTGGGGTCATCATTCACATTAAAACAGGTTTAGGATACCAACAAGTAATGAACAAATCAATCTATATGAACACGTGGATGTTAGCAGCAAAGGTAAGACTGAATAATAGAGAATCTTATATTGTTTGTACCCTTTACCATTCTCCAAATTCTTCTCACTCGGAATTTTTATCTTTTTTGGAAGAAAATATTGAGATTTTAATGGAATTAAAATCTACACTGATTATAACAGGTGATTTCAACATAGACCTAAAAGTAGACTCAACATATAGTAGAAAAATTAAGCAGCTATTGAACTTATTTGGAATGTATCAAATTGTTGAGG
Organism: Zygogramma bicolorata; assembly: GCA_032362365.1. Lineage (NCBI taxonomy): Eukaryota > Metazoa > Arthropoda > Insecta > Coleoptera > Chrysomelidae > Zygogramma > Zygogramma bicolorata. The sequence continues at coordinate 139,008 of JAVJAQ010000236.1, forward strand.
AAAGTACAAGAATTACTAAAGATTCATCTACTTTGATTGATTATGTGATAACAAGTGACAAAAATATTAAACACGAAATATCTGATTGTCCTAAAGTTTCTGACCATTCTAATATACTTATCTCGCTGAGCACAAAGGAGGTAAAATTGAATCCAAAGACAGCAATTGTCAGAAGAAACTTTAATCAATTTCAAAAACTAGAGTTTCAAAAATCATTATTTGATCTGGAATGGGATACAAATAGTACTGACGTAAACAAACTGGCAGACACTTTCGTTAATAATGTTGTAAAAATACTAGATGAACATGCTCCTTGGAAAGAATATAGAACATTCAATAATTTCAAACTGAAAGTATGGTTTACTGAAGACGTCATGGAACAAATAAAATATAGGGACATTCTGTATAAAGTGGCTAGGGAGTCAGCATTAGAGGAGGACTGGATCAAATATAAAAAAGTAAGAAATTCTGTTACTTCACTGATTAGACGGGAAACAAAAAAATATTACGAAGAACAAATCGATCAGAATAAAGGGGATGCAAAGGCAATGTGGAGATCTCTCAAGGAGTTAATAAATGGAAAACCTCAAAATAGGCCTTCTAAAATAAAGTTCGGTGATCACTTAAAAGAAAATGACGAAGAAATAGCAAATTCATTCAATGCATACTTCATAGACAGTATATTGGAAATTGTGAGCGACATCAAACCTGTTCACAACTTCGATTATATATTGAATAATCTGTCTCAAAACCAAACGAAGCTTACTACATTTAAAGTGCTCACAATGAATGAACTTAAAATTATAATAAATGGTATGAAAAAAAACAGTGGTGATAAATACGGCATAAACTTGGAAATATTAAAATTAACCTTCGAGGTTGCAGCTAATCATCTATTATATTTGATTAACACTTCATTGATCACAGGGCAATTCCCTGAGAAATGGAAATTATCCACAATAGTGCCTATTGAAAAAGTGCCCAGTACAATCATTTGTTCGGAATTTCGTCCAATTAACACACTTCCTAGCTATGAAAAACTATTAGAATTAGCAGTAAAGGATCAGCTTCTAAAATTTCTGGTAGATAATAATATATTAGTAAAGGAACAATCAGGATTCAGACAGGCACATTCGTGTGAAACTGCATTGCATTACTTATTGTCTAAATGGAAAACTGAGATAACCAATAATAAAAAGATCATTATTGTTGTATTTTTAGATTTGAAGAGAGCCTTTGAGACTGTCAATATATATCTGCTTCTGAGAAAGCTCGAAAAAATTGGCATAAATGGAAATGCTTTGAAATGGTTTGAAAGTTATCTTTATGGTAGGTCTCAAATAGTTAAATATAATAATACCTTTTCTGGCACCTACGACATAAATTATGGAGTCCCTCAAGGAAGTGCCCTAGGACCAATTTTATTCATATTATTTATTAATGACATAGTTTACCATGTTCAAAATTGCAAAATCAAATTGTTTGCCGACGACACTATGATCTATTGTGAAGGAGATGTAGGGGATGTTCAAAGTACATTATCATTAATCAATCAAGATTTAAGGAATTTGTCCATATGGCTGAACGATAATGGGTTAAAATTGAACATAAATAAAACCAAATACATGATAATATCAAATAAATATAATTTGAACAAATTGAAAAATGTAACATACAGCCATCATTTATTGATTGATAACAATGTTATTGAAGAAGTTAAACAGTTCAAATACCTGGGCTTCATGGTAGATAATGAACTTAATCTCAAATCACATTGTGAATATATCAAGAAGAAAATGGCAAGAAAAATCAATTTCCTATATAGATTGAATAATAAAGTATCATCTTTCACCAAGTTAACTGTGTATAAAACCATAATATCTCCCCATCTTGATTTCTGTGGAACATTCATATACTTGATGAATAGTGAACAAATTGATACACTGCAAAAAATACAGAATCGTGCTATGAGAGCCATTTTGTTATGCAGAAAACGAACATCAATAGCATACATGTTAGAAGCCTTGAATTTATTGAACGTTCGACAGAGAGCTACTTACAATATGCTCAAGTTTGTATATAAACTAAAGTCAGGATATCTACCAACCTACCTAATTGATGAAATAATGTATACTCAAGAAATTCATAGTCACAATACAAGGTCACATGCGTCAAATGATTTCTATATCAATACTGCTAATGCTGCTACAAACACAGTGTTCGTTAAAGGTTTACAACTGTACAATTCATTGCCAAGAGAGTTGAAAGAATGCTCTACATTGGGTAATTTCAAGAGCCAATGTATAGAATATATAAAGGGCCTATAACCTGTTACGGTAATATTATGTAATATATTGATTTTATTTGGGGTTTGTTTAATTATAATGTTATCAGTGTGTTGTAAAATTTTGTTTTGTATCTTTATACTCTGTACCTGCCATTTTATCTATATTCTGTACCATTTTATTTATATTTATACTCTGTACTTTTTTATACCTTGTACTTGAGAGCGGATGCTAATAAAGATTATATAATAATAATAATTTTCCAATGAATAATAAAATATTCAATCACTGTGGCAAAGTTTACCGAAAGTATAATTATGCTATTTACTATTTACATCAGTTCAATTTGCATTCATTTTTTTTATGGAATAATGTAGTTTAGTCAACATTTTATTATGTAACACGATATTCAGCTTCAAATAATATACATTATTGGTTAGTTGTGTCTATCTACCATTGATCAGGGAATAATTAGGGTATGAAATTATTTCAAGGTATTAACATATTAAATAGTTCAAAATTAATTTTATTTTTTCAGATTACCTATTTCATTCAAATATATTTATCGGTTATTATAATATAATGTAAAATTAAATATGAACACAAAACACACAGTTATGATTTTTCAAGATCATTTGGAGGAGGGCAATGTCGATAAAATGAATATCGATTGATTCGATTTTCGATTTATAAAAATATTATTTAAAATAAAACGCTCAGTCTCATATTTCTTTGTCATGGCACCGAACGAGAAAAGTATATAAGGGGCCGTTCATAAAATACGTTCGCATACAAGGGGAGGGGAGGGGGGTATACGGCAACGTGACGTTCGCCGTTTATTATCTTTTGACATGAGCGCTAGAAGCCAGCGTGACCACTTTTGGTAGAAATCTACTTTTTTTAGTAGATTTCTGACGAAAATTGAAAAATTTTGGTTTGAAAGAAATCTTCAGTGGATTTTGGTAGAAACCTACATGTGCGACATATCTTCTAACGAATTCCTAAACTCGTCAGATTTTTCTATCAAATCTATAGAGACTCCATCTTTGCGAATGAATTTTCAATTGAGAATGCGAATTAATCTTGTTACAGTACACTGTATTTCACTACACAAATAAAACAAAATAAAGCGATTTTTTACTGTTTCATTGTGTTGTTGAGCATTGAATCTTCTGATTATATAAAATATGTATATTATTTGTGGCCATCCATAAATAAACATTTTTAATTTTCAGAATTTGTGTACTATCATATAGAATTTATCATACTCAGCAGGGGGGGGGGTCTTAGTTCTTGTGACGAAATATTTCTAGGGGGGTCACAAAAAGTGTGACACAGCGTGACAATGGGGGGGGGGTCAAAAAAAGCTGATTTTAGTGTGACGTATTTTATGAACGGCCCCTAATACCGACTTTTCGATATGAGACCATTAACAAAGGAACTCTCAAGTTAGGTCAGAGGGTTCAATAATCTCTTGAACTATGGTGCAATGGCTGCAATGCGTTAACTGACCTTTTAATGGCCCATAAGCTCAATGCAAGTCGGTGCAATCGGCTGTAAGCATAATAAAAATGAAGAGAAAACCGACAAACGCAAACTGTGTCAGAAAAATGTTAAAACCGCCGGCAATACTTTCAATTTAATGGCATATATTAAATATATTCATCAAGCTGCTTAGTTGGATATTCTCCTGAGCAAAACTTGCACCAGTGTATATATAAAATAGCTTTAGAATCGAATTTGTCAATTTACAGTGCCCCAAAAAAAGATACCAACGATTCAGAACGCACGGTAAACGATTGCCAACCACCTCCATCAACGGCTACGGTAGATCATGTCGAAATGAGTACTAATGCTTAGAAAATTAGTACAAACAATATTGTGATAGTTACTTTCGAAACGTCAGAGTTCAATTAAAAGTTGTTTCGAAGAAATATAATCCATATTCTAGCTTATACTGGTGACAAAACTAAAACGCTATCATGTTTATCTGAAGACAATCAAACTTTTTTAATTTTTTAGGTTTTAAGAACTTGCTGAAAAATACAGCTCCTCATGAAGTTCCAAGCAGAGCGTCTGTGACACGCTGGCTAGATAATAAGTATATGATGTGCTATCAACAATAATGAAAACAAAATTAGGCTCTGTAGAATATACCACTTTAACAGATGACATTTGGTCAGATTTGCTAATGAGAAGTTACTTGAGTATCACAGTTCATTTTGGTTTCGAAATAGAATTTCAATCCCTAACTTTGGGCACAGTATATCATAGCCATTCAGTAGAGACATTCGCCACAGAACACCAACTTCTGCAGTTTGACTTGCCGAGGTGTTATCGATCAACTTGATTTTATCGTTCTGTTTGTACTTGTACTGAAGAAACAATTCAGAACAATTATAAAAATCAGGAATTTTTTCCTATATCATTATATTTCTACACAAATGAAATGACACACTAATTTAAGTTGCTCAACATGGGGAATTCCGGAATTGAAACTAATATGTTATCCAAAGTAAAGAGCATTGATTTTTTTTTGAACAAAGCTGTATAGCAAGCGACGACTTGCGTAAATCAGTTGAAGTTGACAAAAGTTGATTGCTTTGTTATCCTTGGTGGGTTTACTTATTTACTCCTAATCAGATATTTTCCTTCGATATATCGAAAATATCGATGTTTTTACTCGTATATCGTTAAACATCGATATAATATTTCGATATATTAAATTTAAAAAAATGTCGATATTTTTTGTATATGAACATCAGTCACTAATCTCAGCATTTTTTCTTCAGTACAATGTTCAACTGTACTTCAAAGGAAAAATATCTCATATACGACTGACTTGACAGATCCGAACTGCCTTCACCTATAATAATCATCCATTCTAAAAGAAAAAATATCCCAAAATGAATAGCGTTTCACACATGCAATAAAAATTTCCGATGCATTATATATAGCTTCAATCATAGGAAATTATCAAAGTACATACGTTTCAAATAAAAATTGGACGATATAGATGCATTCCTCAAAATATGCTGTTGACTATAAACGTTCTTGACTGTCGAGGCAATGATAATGAAAGAACGATAAGAGAGTTGGCGCAGGTGGTTATATGCATGGCCCATGCCTTGAGGTCCTGGGTTCGATCCACTAATAGGGCAGAGAATTTTGTCTTGAGAATTTCTTTTCCATTAGTGAATTATTTTTGGTTTTATGTGTGGATTGCATGTCTGGGATTTTTAGGAACACATCCCAGACGGCACCCAATATTCCTGGAATATCCCTACTACATCCCATTTTCTAGTAGATATTGCAATATTTCTGGAATATTCCATAAATATGTGTTTCATCCAATATCCATGAAAAATATTCCTGGAATATATTTTTACGAATATCCATCAGATATTCTTATTGAATATTACTGGTATATTCAAATGTCATATCGAGCAGAAAGGTAGATATTCGAATATTCTGGGAATATTCAAAATGCATTTGTGTAGCATATTCGACTAATATAAAAAACTAGTAAATTAAAAATGTAGCACCGAAAGTTTTTCTTTTGTTATCATATACGCATTTATCCTTGTTCCTAGTTCAACTGGCAACTGGGGTGGTATTTCATGTACCGTTGCATGTACCATATAATTCTATTCTACCTTTCATGCAAAAAGTGAAATGGCACTATGCTTGACTTCATGGGAGAGACAGAGACATAACTATCAGCAAGAGAATCTTGTAGTACGAATTTCAAGGTTCGTAGACAAAATATTGAAGTTGAAGCATGATTAGATTTTTCAAGTACGACATTAGATGTGTAATTTCAACCAATTGAGATATTCAATTATCTACGCCGAACGCCGCAGCTTGAGAAATCGAAAGCTGATTGGTCGTTCCGAAGATTCATGTTTTTTTTGACAAATGACATTGACATGTGATCTTGTCAACTGTAAGTATTTTTGATCAAAAATTCGCAGCATTCATTCTGTGTGTTGCTCCGGGGCTTCTCATTTCAACTTTACCATTGGTTGAAAAATGACAAGTGTCAAATTCCACCAATAGTGAAATTAGGAGACCTGGAGCATTCGGAGCGGTGTAGTCTAAAACTAAATCAGCATTCCCGCTATCAGTTATCAGTTCAGTTTCACAGTGAGAAAATTAATAAAGTTTTTCATATTATCAAAAAGAAGTAATCAAGAGGACTGAGTCATTATAAAATAGTTGTATTAATAGTTATTTTTGAGTAAGTGAAATTCTTTGTTTGGGTGAAAAGGTGTGTGTGTTCAGTGTCGTAGCACTTTCAACCCCCTCACAGTGTTTGAGAATAAATATTGTCTGATCAAAAAGAAGTAAAGGGACTCATTCACCTACAGTCTGTGTTTTGCCCTGTAACACAATGAAAAAATGTTTTTTGAGAAAAGTGAAGAGATTGACTGACCAAACATTGTTTATTTCTCGAGACAATTTTGCTGAAGAGTAGAAAATATATGAATCGTCAAAGAATGACCAGAGCGCTGAAGAAACAGTTAATAGTTCTGATACTATGATAATGCAGTCCTTGACTCTACCAGCAAACCAAAGAATCATTAATGAATTGATGCATGATCATCACTCACCAAGTAATATGGTTGGGAATACTTGTGTCTCAGAAGATGAGTCCAAAGTTCTTGGTGATATATCTAGAGTTCCTATTTACTTAACTGTTTTTTAAGTTTTTTCAATAAACATTTTTCTGTTCACCTATATTTTTTTATTCTTGATGTGTATTTTCTTTCTGCTATTCCGGTCAAAAAGAGCATATATGCTATGCAGTACAAAAAATATATTCCTGGCATATATTTCAAGGGCAAGAAAACATATCTGTTGCATATGCCATGAACATATCTTGGGATATCAAAACATATTCCTGGAATAAGTTTCATGGTGACTTTGAATATCCATGGAATATGCATATCATATGTTTTGGGGGATATGGGATATTCCTGGCATATTTCAATATTCCACTGGGATGTGCATAGGATATTCATGCAATATGATTGTGCCGTCTGGGATGACATTGCAGCAGCCAGAATTTAGAGCTGAAATTGTTTTTGACTTCTCTGTTGATAGTATCAACTCCAATTCAAACACTAAATTGTTCCATAGAGACATATTCAATCATATGGGCTCATTTATTGTGCATGCCCATATATCACCACAAACAAACAGAAATGAGAACGGCGTTCAGGGATAATGTATATTGAACAGCTTTTCTTTGATGTCGGTTTAAATTTGAAATTCAAAATATTCTTATGAATTTCAAATATCTCACCACCGACGTTCAGCTCATTTCGTTTAGTATACCTACCTTATGAATGATGCATTGTACTCTCGAACAAAATGAATAATATTGAAATTTATACATATGTATGCTCGATAGTGTATTATGGACAAGGGTTGATTCAATCTATAACGAAATTTTGGTGCTTCCAAGTGCGAGTATCACTAATGACATAATTATTATAAAGGAACTGATGGTTCATATGACGAAGAAATGTTCTTTAATAATTTTTTTCATTAATTCATTCGACACAGGAAAACTTACCATAATGATGAGAATATTGAGGGCTAGGGAGGTGTTGCTACTAGACATAGCGACAAAGGATTATTGATAATCATCGCCGAAATACCATATACCAAGGTACTTGAGGTATTTTCCGTTACAGGAATGATTCCCCACAAATACAACTAGCCTACAATTTCCTCTATATTTTTCTTGCATATCAATCGGACTAATACTCAGCAAAAACCGGGACTAGATGAAAGAGTTTGTCCTTCAATTGTTTGTTCTCGGGACATTTTCGATCAATTACAGCGATAAATTCCCGGCGGGACATTTTCGGGCTGGTAAATACCCGGTAGGTATCGAAAAATACCCGCTCGGTCCGTGTATCTATAGTAACGATTGTTAAAATGTAAATTTGTCATCTTGACAGGCATAAATACTGAATTTTAAACGTCGTTTTTTTACCTCCGGGAATATTCTACCGAATTACACTCGTGCATATAAATGAACCTGATAATTTTCCATTAAAGCATGTTGTCAGTAAAAAAACTGCATTCGGTTATTTTCATATTTTGCTACAGGAGCTCTTTCGACAAATTATGAAAATAAACTCATGCAGTTTTTAGACAACATGCTTTCATGGAAAATTATCGGTAATTTTGAAGCACTTGTGTAATTACTCCCGATAAATACATAGTGGCTCACCGGTCGATTGCCACTATTAGTCCAGTCGATCGTAGCAAGGCAAAGAATATAAATAAATTAGAAGATATTACCTAATTGTGTACTGAACTATATAGTGTTTCATTTGAGATTTCAAGAAGTATGTGATTGGTAGATCGCACAGGGTATCGTAAGTGAAAAGTAGATCTTGGGTCCAACTAAGTTGACCACCCCTGTTCTACATATAATAATATATGGAAGTATTTGGGGTTTGTTTCCTTGGTTTAAAACTCAGATCAATAAATAATTCAAAAACCAAGATACTAGTATAAATCTTCGAAGGAAACTGCGGATATTGTTACATATTAATTGAAATAAAGGAAAAACTTCGGTCGCAGTGAGCATCTCAATTTCAAAAAAATGTGGAACTTACGTATTTCGGTCTTTTCTCCAAAAATTCCAAATAAAATTTTCGGCAGTCACGTCTATTTTCGAAGATTCAGGCCTATTTTGTTGTAAAACTTCATCATTTTTCACATCAAACTTCTGTTGGTTGTAACACAAAATTTTTCCTTTTTTTGATCATAAAACCCGAATGGTTGACCAAATGGGAATTTTGGTATACAATTGATAGGAATTTCGGAGAATTATTGAAAAACACGCCCTCATTTACTCGTTTTCAACACGTTCAAGCGGAAAAAACTATTGTTTCAGAAAATTCAACCTCCTTCAAATCGTCACCAATTCGTTATGATGCCATAGTTCAATCACAGTCGATACTGGTTTATTTGTAATATTGTCACCCTCATTGTTATTATTGAGAATTGAACACATTTATGATGAATGGTAATGGTTCGGCCTTCTATTGTCTATATTTTTAACTCTATTTGAAGTGGTTAATTGACTTTTGAAGGTTGGATGTTTTGAAAAAATCATGGTTTTTTTTGCTGAAAATGTCACAAACTTATGAATGAGGGCGAGTGTGGTGTTATCGAGGGGTTGACCAGTGAGGGAAAATGTGTACACTGGAATTCCCGTAAACGGAGTTCCCTCGGAAATCCTACAGAAAAATATGTCAATTTGAAGAAATATCTATGAAATTTTAAAGCTAAATGACGGAAATACTGGGAATTCCGGGGGAATTCCGGGGAAACATTCACCCACAAGTTTTTTTTTTGGGATTTCTGAGTGCAACACAAACTTTAGACTTTAAGTAGACCTTGTCTTATGACTATGACACAATCTGAATAATATCGGATTATACATATCGAATACACACATTTTCATTGAGGCTGATATTCATTATATCGAAAAAAAAATCATCTATATAATGCAACGTTACAATCGGAAAATAAAAGGGCGGATCGTCTGATTCCACTAAGGTTTGTTTTATTAGCATCATTTTTCCTGAGAGCTTTCCTTATAGAATCAAGTTCTTAATCCATTACAATAAATAATTATAAGAAAAAATACAATTTTTCATTGAAAAAAAACGGTATTTTCTGTGAAACATCCGGTCTATTGAGTTAATTCTATTATTTATGAATGATTACAGGATTCTCAATCTGTGGGAAAAATCCTTTTTATACGTTTGTCATCGCTTACAAAGCGTTTCCGAAAAACGTACAAAACGTATATTCCATGACATCAAAAAATATTGATTAGCCTTCAACATTACCTACTAGAAATTATAAAAAATATTTTCATCGCTGTGTTCACCCTGTAGAAACTCAAATTGGACAGTTGACTCTGAACCGCAATCTATCCGATCACCTTTTCCTTAAAAACCGATAAACTATATAGAATCGTCCAAATAACATGATGGCCCTGCAAAGCAACTCCAGAAATCATACTGACTGCAGTTATTGACTATAACTCATATCGTATAACGAGAGGTATAACCGTCTTATTTCAATATCGGTAACCGGTGGCAACAATAAAGAAAACCTGTGCTTTGTCTGCCAATAATTATGATTTAGTCTCTCTTCCACAATCAAGGGCGTCCCTTCGTCTTGTAGAGTGAAATTTCATGACACGTCATTTTAGAAATATAATAATGAAAATAATGGCAGACGCACACAGGTTGACCCCAGAAACAAACACACAAACTACAACAAAAAGTTTTTTTGAGTTGTTTCACATACCCAATTCATATATATTCGGATCAGAATGAAGTACAATTCCATTGAAAAAAGTTACGGGTTATTTGAAAAAACTACCCCCAACCATACCCCTCTTGAGGCCACACAAACTATAAAACAAAGTTTTTTTGGGTTGTTTCACATGCCTTATTCATATATTTGAATCAGAATGAGGTAATATCACTGCAAGAAGTTATTGATTCATTTATAAAAACTTTCCCAACACACTCCTCCAGGGACATATCAGATGTCTATCAGATCATGAAGAACACAATGTATTTAAAATTGACAATTCGCCACAACCACCCCATTAAGACAAAGGTCCTAACTTTCTTTGTCGAGTTAGGTGTGGAAGTAAGTGGATTACTTCACACCGGTGATTTGTTTTTGAATTATGATTTTGTATAAATATTGAAATTTTACTGTATGGTTTTTTTATTATTGCGCGAACGAATTGAAGTTACCTAAGTAATAATAATCCCTATAGTTTCTTTAGAAATTTCTCGGAGTTCCCCGGAATTCCCTCGGAATTCCCCGAAATACCTATCAATTGTATACCGGAATTCCCATTTGGTCAACCCCTCGGGTGTTATGATCAAAAAAAAGAAAAAAGTTGTGTGTTACAACCAACAGAAATTTGATGTGAATAATGGTGAAGTTTCACAACGAAATTGACCTGTATCTCCGAAAATAGACGTGACTGCCGAAAATTTCACTTGGATTTTTTGTAGAGGGAACCGAATCACGTTATAAGTTCCACAAAAAAAAATTAGATGCTCACTGCGACCGAAGTTTCAACGAAATGAATTTTGAAGATTACTCATATATTTGCCATTATACCCTCACGAAGAAAGGCGAAGAACTCGGTTTTACCCTCCTGTTCGGATTCGCAAGACTTGATTTCAGTAAACTTCCTTCTTGGGGATTTATTACACTTGACATTTATGACTTCGAAGTCGGCAAGTAGTAGGTAAGTATTTGAATTTAAAAAATGAGTTTGCTTGAGAACCTCCTTTCAAGGGTAGCTGTATTTTCTACTTAGGTGGGCGAGTTGATTATTTTCAATAATTTTCAAAGTTCAATTCAATAAAATGACAAAGCCTCAAGTACATCTTGAACATGTCATAAAGTCATATAGCTCTGTCCATAATGAATTCAGAGAATTGATTGATTTAGATTATGACAGCTTTCTTTTATAAAAATATAAAAGGCCCAAGTTTGGTTCATTGACCCCATTGATTAGGAATTTCAGAAAATCATGGGAGTGTTGATGATTGCAATCTGGATTTCCAGATGTCTTCTTGAAACAATTCGAATCGTTCAAAATCTGAGAGACAGAAAACATTTCTTGGCTATTTCTGTTTGAATTTATAGTCATGACAGCGTTGAATATCTGGCATGATAATATAGAGGAGCTGCGTATGCACAGTACTCACCTAAAAATGAAAAAAGCTTCTAAAATGTACAGATCATTTGCTTGTATATCATTACCATTTGATATTAATTCAAAACCTCGTTTCCTTCCATCACCCATTCAAAAGCAATTTACTCTTGCACTGACTTTTCTGGTCATCGTAAAATGTCTACTACCGATTAATTTAACAAAAGAAGACAAAAAAAACTGATTCTTGGAGAATTTTTCGTTTTTAAATGAACAGACATCACAGGCGTTTCCTGGTGCTCTTGTTTTCAAAATGTATTCATCTCTCTCTTTCTCTGACTAATATGGCTGGTCGAGTGGCTGGTTGTGAGTGATAAAGAAAAGACGAATATGTTTTGAGGACATGAACGCCTCATAGCACACTTCGAACATCTTTATCAGATAAATCCCTAACGAATAACTTTTTTCTAAGTCTTTTGTGCAGTGCTGTGAAAGATCAAGATGGCATAGGACTTCATTTAAATTTCATCGTAGACATCTCAATTTCAAAATAATTTGCCCTATTTCGGTTCAAGGAAATTAGCGATATCTATAACCAAAAATGATCACCGAATATTGAAAAAAAATGGATTCAGGCTACTATGAAATGGTGAAAAGTCTGCAGTTATATCTTCGTGAACTAGTACATATATTTAAACAATAATAATCTCACATCGGAACGCGGTGCGTTTCTTTTGTTTGGAAGTTATGAATTGTAAGTGTACTGAATTTAGATCCGCACGGTGATTGTTTGTTGAGTTCACTTGCTAGCTATAAACGATTGATATAGTTATGCATTCTCTAGTCAATTTTAAGAACAAAAAAGTGTAATCATGACGATGTCGATTTTAATTCTCAACAGTATTCAAAAAGGCGCGAGAGAATCTTTTATTAACAATCATCTGAAATCAATTGAATTCAATTTGTGAGTTGTGAAAGATAATATAATCCGAATGAAACTTATAATAAATCGAAGATTTTTTGAACTGGAACAATTAGGAAGGGAAAAAAATTACTAATACAAAAAGCAATGTTGCTGAACAAGAACAAGATGCATATATTCCTGGTGAAATGACTTCTATATAAGTCTATACCAGTACAATGTAAATGTTTTCGTCAAATACGCTACACCTACGGCTCACTTGATAATGACATCCAGGGTAATTCACATCCTTGAAATTTCTTTACAGATGGCGTCAAGCGGAAACTCTAGACACTTGACATTATGAAGGCTGACGAAATTTCAATTAGCGAATTCTCTAGAATGACTCGTGCAGAGTCAGTGTCTTGGTCAGTATGTTACTTTCTTTTTTCAACACTACTAATGAAGGATAAAGATACACGAATTCTGTCAAAAATTGCACGAGTTCTTATCTATGAATTCGCTATATTTTTTATGTTTGTTTCTGTTTAGACAAATACAGAATTCATAGAAATTCTTACTATTCAGTGCTGCTTTCGATAATTTCATATGAGATTCTTCGAAATATTGGTATCGACGGAACTTGATATAGATGAATAGATGATTGATTATTTCGTCCAAAAATAATATACAACAGCGTTTGATATCCATTATGAAACACTATTTAAAACAACACTTGATTTAAATACTAAACAAACGGAAAAAACTAATAATTGAAAGCAACAGCAGATAAACGACAAATAATTAGGAAAACTGCGGTAGAGAATTGATCTTGAAACGACAAATAGCTGGTTGAAAGGAACACTAAAAATTATGGAAAACTTCAAGCAAAATTCGAATAAATTGGAATGCAAATGTCAAAAGATGGCAGAATTCAATTCTTGCACCATCTACGGAAAATCGCAGTAAATTCCGTGGATATGATTGATCGTGTCTATGACAAAACAATATCGAATCGGAGATCGCACCCGGAATATATGCATCTTGTTGAAAATCAAATTCACCAGCACTCCTTTGTTTCGTTCCGGGTGAAACGAATGGAAAATTGGCTGGAGTGGAGGAATTCGGCATTATTATGCCTTATTTCTAGTATGCTTGGTATAATTTTGATAACAAACATGGTGCACTTATTCCAAATCTAATGAATGTTTAATTGCCTTGTATCTCCCATCATTTCTTTCAAGAGCAACACTTTGCAGAGTTGGCTATATTTACTGTCGCACGTAGTGAAAATACAAGTAATAATAATAATAATAATAATAATGTTTATTCATTAATCTGAACACTGATTGAGAGTTATACAATGGGAAATTTGTATGAACAAAACATAAGCCTACCCCAAGGAAATTAATCCGCGCGGGGTTATCAGCAAGTTCTACTATCAACTATCTCACATTGACCTAAATACTAGTTATAACAATGTTGTAACCTAACCTCATCACATATTTCAATAACAGATTATATTGTTTTAACATTTTATATTACAATTTACTAAATGATTATTGAAACTTATAAAAAAAAATGATTCGACACAAAAGCAATTGATGTAATTATGTAACTTGTCCAACCAATATCAATTGAAAACTTTTGTTAATCAAAAACTTCAAAAACTTTAACGACCGTGAAAATTCCTTTATTTCTACTAGAAAGTGGTACATTTGAATATAATATATATGTAGGGTGAAGAAAGTAATATTCTCAATTATTTTTCATGTCTATCAGTTCATGAATTACACTTCTAGGTTGCTCTTTGATCCATTTAACTATTTTTTTTTCCATAATTTTTGCGAATTCATAACCTTGATCTCGTTGGGTAGTATATTGAAGATTCTGGCTCCCAAAAAATTGTAATTTCGCTGTCCTATTGTCTTGTTTACTTTAGGTACTGTTATTGCCTTTTCACGATACCTGGTTTGGTATGTATGTGCGATTTCCTGCTTATTTTCATCTCTATATTGCTGAACTAATATGGTTTGACAAAACAGTTGTCTAATATCAAAGACTCCGCTATCTTGGTACAGTAAGTCCGTAGGATATCGAAAGTTTTTATTATACATAACTTTAAGTATCCATTTTTGAGAGACCTCTATTTCTTCCATGAAGCTGGTTAGGAGTCCACCCCATACGCTATGATACCGTATGTCAAGTGTGATTGCACCAATGCATAATGAATAATTTTAAGTTGTTCAATATTACAAAATCTTCTACATATTTTAAATTTAGGTATGAGACTTCTAAGTTTATTCGACACCATTTTTGCCTGTACATTCCACCTGAGGTGACTATCTATATGAATTCCTAAATTTTTTATTTCATTTTTTGAAGTTATCTCCATTAGGCGCTGACTAGAAGTTATCCTCATAGTTTTATAATTTGTTAGTCCTTTACTATAACTTGCAAACGGTAGGAAGTATGTTTTATTTTCATTGATGGTGAGTATTTTGTTACTAAAAAAATTAATTAAGGTGCCGAAATCATTTTCTATTTTATTTTTCAGCGAATCCCATGTTTTATCTGAATAAAGTACCGCCGTATCATCAGCAAAGCTTATTATATCACCACATGTTGGTAAGTTGAATATCTCGTTTATGTATATGGAAAATAACATAGGTCCCAAAATAGTTCCTTGAGGGACTCCATATTTAATATTTTTTGGTGTACTTAATTTTCCATTGATCTTAACACATACGGTTCTCTCAGCAAGGTAACTTTCCATTAACTTGTAGGAGTTTCCCCTGAATCCGATCTGTTCTAAAGAATCGAGTAGATCTTTGTGGCTTACGGTGTCGAATGCTTTCGCCAGATCAACGAAGATGCATATTGCCGGTTTTCTTTCATCTACACATTTATATATTTTTGATGTTAAGTTGGCAATTGCATCTTGCGTTGATCTTCCCTCTCTGAAACCATATTGCCTTTCGGATATTATTTTATATTTCTCGAGGTATTTATCTATCCTAACTTTGATTATTTTTTCATAAATTTTAGATAGAACAGACATAAGTGAGATAGGTCGGTAATTAGTCATCTCTAGTTTGTCTCCCGATTTATGAATGGGTTTTATGATTGCTTCCTTCATTGATTTTGGAAAATAACCGTTTCTAAGGCAACTATTGAGTATGAAGTTTAAAGGGACTACAATATAATCTTTCACTTCTTTCAATATCTCTGCTGTAAGGTTATCATTGCCTGGTGATTTATTATTTTTGAGGCTATCTATTATGCATTTTATTTCGTTTTCATCTGTGGGTAATAATACTATAGAGTTGGTCAGTCTGTGATTATTAAACTTATATTTTGACTTTATGATTTTTTTTGCTAAATTTTCCCCTACATTTGAAAAGAATTCTGATAAAGTTTCCGCGATGTCAGATGATTCATTGAGAATTTCGCCTTTGTTATTTTTTATTCTATTCACCTCTGTTTTCTGTTTTGGGTTACTGATTTCTTTCAGCGTATTCCATAAGTTTTTGGGGTTGTTGCTTTTTTCTATTTTACTTCTATAGTAATCATCCTTAGCTTTCTGCTTCAAATAATTCAATTTTTTATTGTAGTCGGTAAATTCCTTTTTTATGTTTATATTTTCTGGGTGTTGTTTCATTTTCTTATAGAGTTCGTTTTTTCTTTCGGTTGATTTAACAAGTCCGTTTGTTATCCAATATTTCCTTTTTATTAGATTTCTTTTGATTCTTATAATTGTGGTCGAGTCGTGTGCATACTTTTATAATTTATTTCTGAAGGTATTGAATGCCTTTATCTATATCTCTTGAGTTATATACCTCTTCCCATCTTTCGTCCTTTAATTTGTTTTTAAGTAAGGAATAATTAATTTTTTTCAAGGCAGTGGGTTTTATGCTAAAATTATTTTCTGTTTCAGGCAAAGAAATTTGTAAAAATATAGGATTATAGATAGATAGATAGATAGATAGCACTTTATTTCCTACAGGTATTCACCCAATTACAGGAAATGTACAAAGGTGTTGGTAAAAAAAATATATGCAAACAGGATATTGAAATATTAAGCTACAGCTAAACGACACTAAATAAAAAACGAAGATATAACATGAATGAGAAAAAATGTAAAAAGATCACAGTTGAAAGGTTCTAGTGAGAATACATTTTTATGATCTGTTATCGAAAAACCTACGATTGCGGGATAGAACTTTTCAATGCAGGAATCATTTTTGATCATTATGTGATCCAAACACGATGATTCTCTTGTTGGTTTATTAATTCCTGACAAATATCCATATTCACTCATTATATTTAGGTACTGTATAGAATTATTTGTATCATCAAGAATATCAATGTTAATATCTCCTATTAGGAGACTAACAGTATTATTCTTTTTACAGGTTTGAAGAAATTCATCAAGTTTCTCATTAAAATCCATTGGACAGAGTGATGGTGATCTATATATGGCGAGAATTTCAATGCTGACGTTATTAAGTTTGACTTGTAGAAAGATTGCTAAAATGTCCCCTAGTCTGATTATTTTGTGGGTGTGATTGAAATTTATCTTTATATATATGAACACTCTATCATTTTTATTAATTTCGCCTCCATTGTATATGAGATTATATCCCTCAATTTGGAATAAATTGATATCGGCAACCTTGAATGTTTCAGTAAGTATTATACAATCAATTTGCTTTTCATATTCTTTTAAATTATTTTCAGGTCGTCAAAGTTTTTAGACACACTGCGGATATTTGTATGAAGAATGTTAAAAGTTACATTATCATTGGATTTCAAAATACAGAGAAGTTGTCTTTTGTCAATAATTTCTGTTTCATATGTATCGGGTAAGAAATCACGTATATATTGTTCCATTATGTGGTATTGATGGTTAAACAAATGAGTAATATATTTTGAAAATAAGAAAAGTAGTATATAAAAAAATCAAATCTAATGAGCAGTGCACAAGGCTATATATATCTACAGTACAATTCGATTTATTTCTTCAGACTGGAGGAGTCGGCTCTTGGTCTCATCTCTCTCTGGTTGGGAGCTTTCGACAGTTTCTTCTCAGAATTTTTTATTCTGGCGCTTACTTCTGGGCTATTGAGTACCTCGTGCTTTCTATTGCCAAATTCTTGTTTGTTGGAGTCTTCTTTTGTCACTTCCTTCTTTTTCATGAATGTGAATACGTTTTCCTCTTGTCTATCTTCTATTGGGTTTGCTTTATTTTTTTGTTGTTGCTTTGTTATACTAATAGGCGTGCAGGGATCACTGTTTCTCCTGCATTGTTCTTGAGTGTTTTCTAAATCTTCTACTCTGTAGGGTTCATTGTTGACATACAAGATATTTTTTCTGATGAAACAGTTGTTCTGCTTATCCAGTTTAGCGAGAGTGAGGTGTTTTCTTAGTACTTTTTGTTCCTCTCTTTGTGCTGGTGTAAGATCGTTGACAATAGACACCTTTGTACCCTTTAACTTATGGCAGTTTTCAAGAACAGTTTTCTTTTTTCTGTATGATGAGAATTCTAGTTTGAGGGGACTGTTTTTTGCTTTCCCAAGTTTATAATAGTCGTTAATGTCTATTTCTTCTATTTCAACATCTATCAAGGTTTTGATTATGAGAAAGATGAAGTCAAAAGTTATATTCTCTGGAGAATCTAACCCAAAAATTATAATGTTGTTTTTTTTATTTATTTGTTTCAGGTGTTCAATTTCTTTCTTCTGCGCCGTACTTTCAAGTTCTAGTTCTTTCACTCTCTTTCTCACACATCCCAACTCCAACAGCAGCCTTGTCTCACTGGCCTCTATTTGATATTTTATATCAGTACGATTTTTAATAATCTCTTCAAATAAAATATTCAGTTCACTACTAACATCTACATCATCCATCGCTTGATAAAATGGTTTTATAGCGTGAGTGGTCTCCTTTATGTGGGCACTGGTAAGTTTCTGATAAGGGAGAAAATTTGACCTCCGACAGACTACACCGGTTTCTTTTCTATTATATTTTTAATTTGTTGTTGAGCTGTTTGATTAGTCTATTCTCAAAGTCTTTGTAGGTTCCGTAGGACTTATCGACTTACCAATTTATAAATTTTATCCCCAAACCCCCCCAAAGACCCCCCAAACCCAAAAAAAAACAAAAGCAGACAACAAAAAAAACAACAAAGCCAAAAAAAAAACACAAACAAAAAAAAAAAACAACACCAAAACACCCCCACAACAAAACAAAAAAAAAAACAACAACACAAACGAAACAAAAAACACCCCAAACAACCACACAAAAAAAAAAACCAAAACCAAAAAAACAAAGACAACACACACAAAAAAAAACAAAAAAAAAAAACACCCACCCAAACAAACAAACAACCACAAAAAAAACAAACAAAAACAAAAAAAAAATGAAGAACAATGCAGGAGAAACAGTGATCCCTGCACGCCTATCAGTACAACAAAGCATCAACAAAAAAATAAAGCAACCCCAATAGAAGATAGACAAGAGGAAAACGTATTCACATTCATGAAAAAGAAGGAAGTGACAAAAGAAGACTCCAACAAACAAGAATTGAGTAATAGAAAGCACGAGGTACTCAATAGCCCAGAAGTAAGCGCCAAAATAAAAAATTCTGAGAAGAAACAGTCGAAAGCTCCCAATCAGAGAGAAATGAGACCAAGAGCTGACTCCTCCAGTCTAAAGAAATAAATCGAATTGTACTGTAGATATATATAGCCTTGTGCACTGCTCGGTAGATTTGATTTTTTTTATTTACTACTTTTCTCATTTTCAAAATATATTTCTCATTTGTTTAACCATCAATACCATATACATATGAAACAGAAATTATTGACAAAAGACAACTTCACTGTATTTTGAAATCCAATGATAATGTAACTTTTAACATTCTTCATACAAATATCCGTAGTGTGTCTAAAAACTTTGACGACCTGAAAATATTTTTAAAAGAGTATGAAAAGCAAATTGATTGTATAATACTTACTGAAACATTCAAGGTTGCCGATATCAATTTATTCCAAATTGAGGGATATAATCTTATATACAATGGAGGCGAAATTAATAAAAATGATGGAGTGTTCATATACATAAAGGTAAATTTTAATCACACCCACAAAATAATCAAACTAGGGGACATTTTAGCAATCTTTTTACAAGTCAAACTTAATAACGTCAGCATTGAAATTCTCGCCATATATAGATATCACCATCACTCTGTCCAATGGATTTTAATGAGAAACTTGATGAATTTCTTCAAACCTGTGGAAAGAAAAATACTGTTAGTCTCTTAATAGGAGATATTAACATTGATATTCTTGATGATACAAATAATTCTATACAGTACCTAAATACAATGAGTGAATATGGATATTTGTCAGGAATTAATAAACCAACAAGAGAATCATCGTGTTTGGATCACATAATGATCAAAAATGATTCCTGTATTGAAAAGTTCTATCCCGCAATCGTAGATTTTTCGATAACAGATCATAATCCTACATTTCTACAAATTTCTTTACCTGAAACAGAAAATAATTTTAGCATAAAATCCACTGCCTTGAGAAAAATTAACTATTCCTTACTTAAAAACATATTAAAGGACGAAAGATGGGAAGAGGTATATAACTCAAGAGATATAGATAAAGCATTCAATACCTTCAGAAATAAATTACAAAAGTATGCACACGACTCGACCACAATTATAAGAATCAAAAGAAATCTAATAAAAAGGAAAGATTGGATAACAAACGGACTTGTTAAATCAACCGAAAAAAAAAACGAACTCTATAAGAAAATGAAACAACACCCAGATAGTATAAACATAAAAAAGGAATTTACCGACTACAATAAAAAATTGAATTATTTGAAGCAGAAAGCTAAGGATGATTACTATAGAAGTAAAATAGAAAAAAGCAACAACCCCAAAAACTTATGGAATACGCTAAAAGAAATCAGTAACCCAAAACAGAAAACAGAGGTGAATAGAATAAAAAATAACAAAGGCGAAATTCTCAATGAATCATCTGACATCGCGGAAACCTTATCAGAATTCTTTTCAAATGTAGGGGAAAATTTAGCAAAAAAAATCAGAAAGTCAAAATATAAGTTGAATAATCACAGACTGCCCAACTCTATAGTATTATTACCCACAGATGAAAACGAAATAAAATGCATAATAGATAGCCTCAAAAATAATAAATCACCAGGCAATGATAACCTTACAGCAGA
The DNA here is from genome assembly GCA_032362365.1 of Zygogramma bicolorata. Taxonomy (NCBI): domain Eukaryota; kingdom Metazoa; phylum Arthropoda; class Insecta; order Coleoptera; family Chrysomelidae; genus Zygogramma; species Zygogramma bicolorata. The sequence continues at coordinate 160,183 of JAVJAQ010000236.1, forward strand.
GATATTGAAAGAAGTGAAGGATTATATTGTAGTCCCTTTAAACTTCATACTCAATAGTTGCCTTAGAAACGGTTATTTTCCAAAATCAATGAAGGAAGCTATCATAAAACCCATTCATAAATCGGGAGACAAACTAGAGATGACTAATTACCGACCTATCTCACTTATGTCTGTTCTATCTAAAATTTATGAAAAAATAATCAAAGTTAGGATAGATAAATACCTCGAGAAATATAAAATAATATCCGAAAGGCAATATGGTTTCAGAGAGGGAAGATCAACGCAAGATGCAATTGCCAACTTAACATCAAAAATATATAAATGTGTAGATGAAAGAAAACCGGCAATATGCATCTTCGTTGATCTGGCGAAAGCATTCGATACCGTAAGCCACAAAGATCTACTCGATTCTTTAGAACAGATCGGATTCAGGGGAAACTCCTACAAATTAATGGAAAGTTACCTTGCTGAGAGAACCCTATGTGTTAAGATCAATGAAAAATTAAGTACACCAAAAAATATTAAATATGGAGTCCCTCAAGGAACTATTTTGGGACCTATGTTATTTTCCATATACATAAACGAGATATTCAACTTACCAACATGTGGTGATATAATAAGCTTTGCTGATGATACGGCGGTACTTTATTCAGATAAAACATGGGATTCGCTGAAAAATA